>JAMPIV010010607.1:0-95000 GCA_024509875.1 Oreohelix idahoensis
CATGCGCAGTCCAGCGCAAAAATGACCGCAGCTCAAAACTTAACTGCATTCGATACCAACGCGAGAAGACAAATGCTTACCGAGAAAAGTGACTATAAATTTCAAGCAGTTGTTGCCCTTGCGTTATAAAATAGATATTGAAATAAAAACGATGTTGCGAGAATTTATCACGCAACATATCACCACCTCCTCCCGATAAAAAAAAAAATGTGGAACATATTTTTTTTTTCAATATCAAAGAGCATGCGATAAGCGGCTCAAAACGCACGAATTATGCGCTGATAATTAATTAAATTGCCAAACAATAGGCTAATTATAGAGTGTCTGGTGAGGATATACCTCAACAGAAAAATAAATATGTCTCAAAAAATATTCACATCGGGGAGGTGTCACCAACACACATCACGTTAGCATGTAAACACAATATACGTATGCAAGTTACTATAATCATCATTAAACAGCATACTCTAATATTGTCTTTAAAAATGGATGTACAAATCTGATAGGAAAATTTAAATGGTACATTCTTTGACATGTAATGACATAAGTACATAGTAAAGTTAAACTACATGACGATCCAGGACATATGCTCTGGTATTCCGAGGGTAAGTACACAATCTAGAACTCGTCATGCTTGATACTAGTAAGGTAAGTCCTCAGCTCAACAATGACATTCTGAGAAAGTACAAGCAATATAATGCTAATTAATAACTAATATGCTTCATAAGGTACAATACATTATTAATAATTGTGGCTGTTTAGTAAACTAACGGCCCTTATATTAACTACTCAGTCCTCCTCTATCATCTTAAAAAACGAACAGAAGAAGATGACAACAAAGCACGATAGTGTGTACATATAAAGTAAGTACAGATGTGCTAATCTATTGTAGAAATATAGGTGTGTTATGACTCTGTAATATATGGAAATATAGGACAGAAGTATTAGTTGGAGTCATGTGGGCATCTAGACAAAATGTCAGCCATCACATTATCCGCACCACGGATAGCTCGTACCGTGAAGTGAAAAGGTTGAAGAGCTATAGCATATCGAGTGGATCTCGAACTCTTCAAATTCTTAGTCTGAATAGCTGTAAGAGCTTTCTGATCAGTCTCTAGAATGAAATGTGCGCCCAGGAGGAATCTTTGTAGCTTTAGAATTGACCAAACCATCGCTAACAACTCACGGTCTAAAACCGAGTAGTTCCTCTCTGCCGCATTTAGTTTTCTAGAAATGTACATAACAGGATGCAGAGTATTTGCATATTCTTGCATCAGTGCTGCTCCAATCCCAGTGGATGAAGCATCACTCCGAAGAACAAAAGTCCTATCAAGAGTAGGTAATCTTAAGATGGGAGGAGAAGAAAATATATTCTTGATTTGGTCTAGTGAAGATTGGCATTCTTCAGACCAACGGACCAGATTAGGCGAACCTTTCTTCAACAATGTTGAGAGAGGTGCCATGATCGAAGATAAATTTGGAATAAATCTCCCATAAAATTGAATTAAACCTAAGAGACTCCTAACTTGTTTCTTCGTTTTAGGAACAGAGATGTTCAGTATTTTGGAAGTATTGTGGTCTTCTGTCTTCAAGAGACCATGACCAACACGATGACCCAGGAAAGAGATTTCACCAAAACCAACAAAAGCTTTAGAAGGTTTTGCTGTCAAATTATTCTCACGTAGAGTGGACAGTAAGTCATATAACCCTAAATAGTGATCTTCCCAGGTATCACTGAAGAGACAGATGTCATCTAAGTATGCGATGACATCCGAACGATGTGACAGAATTCGACGCATCATGCGAACGAAAGTGGCAGGGGCGTTCATGAGACCAAAAGGCATAACATTCCATTGAAATAGACCCCTAGGTGTAGAAAAAGCAGTAAGAGGTTTGGCATGCTCTGCTAAAGGCACTTGCCAATAACCTTTAGACAAGTCAAGTTTAGTGAAGAATCTAGAATTAGAAAGTCTAATCAGTAGATCTTCTAACAAAGGCATCGGTTCAGCAGCATCGAACTTTGTGACCTGATTCAATTTGCGATAATCAACGCAAATTCGTATGTTCTTATCCTTCTTCCGGACAATAACCATGGAAGAAGAATATGGTGAAGTCGATGGTTCAATTATATTTAATTGAATCATTTCATCCAATTCCTTTTCCACTTGCGACTGAAAGTGTATAGGAATAGGATACGGCCTAACCCTAATTGGATTATTGTCGGTAAGAATTATGTCATGTTCTATGACATCTGTGTGTCCAGGAATGTCAGTGAGAACATCCTGAAATGTTTGTAACATCGACGAGACTTGTCGATGTTCGTCACCAGAAAGATTAGGAGAAACAGAAACGTTTTTCCAAGATTCCGTGGAATGTAATGGAACCACTGGAAGGGGAAGGTTGACATCAGAGAAGGTAGCTTCCTCATCCTGAATGACAGACAGGGATGAATAATGACCGTGAGGTGCAGGAGCATCATCCGTTGCCTGGAAAATAGGCAGCAAATAGTCCGGACGTTCGTGAAATTCCGAAAGCATGTTTATGTGGAAAGTTTTATGCTTTCCATCAATATCGACCACATAGTCAACATCGGAAATCCGAGAGACTATTGCATACGGACCTTTCCATGCAATAAGAAGTCTATTTTCCCTACTGGGGAGTAGGACGAATGCTTTGTCACCTGGACAAAGTTGTCGTAGACATCTATTCTTGTTAGCAAACTGCCTTGCCTTCTCTTTAGCAATTTCTGATGAAGCAGTTGCTAGCTTACATGCCTCAATGATCTTTTGTCTAAGAGCAATGACATACTCATATGAGGATTGAGTTTCATCGCTAATATCATCGGCAGTGATGAGATCGTGTAATAAAGACATAGGGCCGCGTGGACGCGCGCCAAAGACAAGTTCGAAGGGAGAAAATCCTGTGTGTTCATTAGGGACTTCTCTATAGGCAAAGAGAGCCGCGGGTAAAACCCTGTCCCAATCTTGAGGATGATCTTCAGTTATCTTACCAAGCAAAGTCTTGAGCGTTCTATTCAGACGCTCAACTAACCCATTAGACATAGGATGGTAGATACTACTGAGAGATCGTTCAATATGTAAGGTAGACATTACCTGTGACATAGTGTCAGATATGAGTTGAGTGCCATGGTCTGACAATATTTCTCTGGGGAACCCCAAGCGAGAAAATATCAACCAAAGAGCATCTGCGATATCTGTAGTAGATATGCTCTTAAGAGGAATAGCCTCTGGCCAACGTGTGCACATATCGACACATGTAAGGATAAACTGATGTCCTCTGGCCGACTTGACCTTAAAAGGGCCAATAATATCTATGGCCATTTTCTGAAACGGCCGAATAGGAATGTCAGCAGCCTGGATAGGCGCAGCATGTCGTGGTCCTCTAGATTTGACCTCCTGACATACCTTGCATGATCGGCAGTAAATACGAATGTCCTTATTGACAAAAGGCCAAAAGAAAGCCGCAAGGACTCTCGACTTCGTACGGGCAAAACCCATATGTCCAGCACATTGCGAGTCATGAGCATGTTGTAATATTTGCACTCTCATGCTCTTGGGAACAAGAATTTGCGAATGTGCCGACGTAGTCGAATCTTGTACCATACGTACAAGTACGCCGTTTCTCATTGCAATCCAAGATTTTCTATTTGTATCCTGATTCGGATCACCTTTCTTCGCAAGAACGAAGAATTTTTTTAAAGAAGGATCTTCTTCTTGCAATTTTATGAAAGAGTCACGAGTGATTACTAAGTGACTATCTTGGCTATCAACTTCATTATCACTATTCAGTGAAGTTTCGGGTGTTTGTAGAGCTTGTGCTCTTGTAACTACTGCATTTGTAGCTTGCATGTTATTATCTTCCCAAGCAGCAATCTGCTGTGGGGTACACTCCCTAACTCCGTGAATACGACCAATAATAAGGTCCGCAATAGGATTAGGTAAGAGACAAGCATGCACATCTCCAGTAAAGAAAGGAGTGGCAATGCGAATTACAGCAGTAGGATATTTTTCTAGAGTGCCGCCAAATGTGACACATTTAATAACCCTTCCTGTAGCACAAGATGGATCTACAAGCGATTGTCTAACACCAATAGTGGTGCATCCGGAATCGAAAAGTAGTGAGACCGGAGTATCATTAACAAGACCCTTATGTAGAATTAAAGAACCCCTCCCGTCATGCGCAACAGCAGCAGGAAGAGCGGGAAGTGGGTGACCACAACTCAAAGTAGTTATGGTACCCGGTTCGAATAAAGTACTGCATTGGGGGCATTTGTTTGCTCTCTCAAAGTCAAAAGCAGAACCAGTGACAGCGTCAAAGTTTTTACTATCAACAACATGATTACAGGCTCCCTCAGTTTCCTGTTGTACAGCATTAGCCTGCTGATATCTCTTTTTTTTGTGTTGAGATCTACCCCGACTATTATTACCTCTGAAGTTATCAGAGTTATTATTATCTCTGCAGTTATTATTGTCTCTATTGTAATTGTTATCCTGGTTCGAATTCCAGTTTCCACGATTACTATCATGTTCACATTGATGCGAACATCTATTTGTTTGGTTCTGAGGTCTTCGGCAGGAATAACCTCTATTACCATATCCTCTTTTGAAATGCTTATAATTATTAGGGTGATAGTAACGAGTACTATCAGGTTGTCTCCAATTCTTCGAAGAAGAATCACCATGAAATTGATTTCCATGATTTTGACAGAAATTACCGCTACTCTTTCTATCAAAATTTTGTTGGAATCTACGAGCAAAGTTTTGACCATACGGAGCTGCCGAAGCAACTGGTAAACCTTCTTTCACCTTAGAGTTACCCATGGTTATGTGTGGGTGCGCAGTTACGTATTGGCAACAGAAATCTTCCATTTCTTTTATTGTTTTAGGTTTACGTTCATGAAGGAAAGCAAGGAAAGACTCATTGACAGACGACATGACTTTGTCTCTAAGTATTAAGTCCATAAGTCCTTCATAAGTTTTTTCCGTCTTAGATAGTTCAACCCATCGTGAGAAAGTAATGCGTATTCTTGCAATAAACTCGGAGAATTCAACTCCATTTTCAGGTAACATGTTTTTAAATTGTAGACGATAGCCGTCTTCGTTAAGCTGATATTTCTTTAACAAAGCGGCCCTGACAACCTCATAATTGTTCTTGTCAGGTTCATCCACCATATTTAATATACTTAGAGCTTTACCTGTCAGTATCCCTGATAACTGATAAACATATTTTGCTTTGTCTATGTTATGAGCTGTACATGCTTGTTCAAATCTGTCCAGATAGAACATTATGTCATCACTGGAAGGACTAAATGTTGGTAACTTAATCTTAAAAGTATCATTATTAGCCTTACCAGAAGATGAACCCTTGTTTGAATCATTACCATTACTCATGCTCGTCAATTTCAATTTTTCCAACTCTAAAGCTAAGACCTTTTCTTCATGTTCCATTTTTGCTTTCTCTTTCCTCTCATCAGACTCTCTCTGTAATCTTCTTTCCTCAGCCTGAGCCTCTTTTTGAAGTCTTTCATTTTCAGCTTCTTTTTCAAGTCTTTTATTCTCAGCTTCTTTTTCAAGTCTTTTATTCTCAGCCTCTTTTTCAAGTCTTTTATTCTCAGCTTCTAGCTGGAGTTTTCTTTCCTCAGCTTCTGATTCCCTTTTTTGTTTTTCCATTTCCATTTGGAATCTTTTTTCATCCACCTGCATCTGCAGTTTCTTTTGTTCAGCTTCCATATGCAGTTTCTTTTGTTCAGCTTCCATTGCTTTATCATATCGAGCAGTTGCAAATTCTTCTAACTTATCACCAGTCTTCCCAAGCAATTTACCCTGCTCAATAAAGTGCTCAAATGTAGACATGTTGTCTAACATATGAGTCCAAAACCTGAAATAATTAACTAATTTATTTCAAACCTAAGTGTAACAAGTCTTAATTAAGCACTTGTATATTCACATCACCTTATATTATCCCAGTCTCTGTGGGAAACAAGTCTCCAATCAAAGAACTTGTATATGAAATATCAATAATCAATTCTTGATCATAAGTGCACTTCTCATTCAATAGTGCACGACACTATTCATCATTCATTTATCATCAGTGTAGTAGTAACAGTGCATTAGCATAGCCCATTAACTAATTACTATAACTGTAAACAATGACTATGTAAACACATGCAGAATGTAAACATTGAAAATGTAAACAATGCAAACAATGTAAACAATAACAATGTAAACAATAACAAAGATCAGCAACAATACAAAAACGTTCGCAGAAATCAACTAAAAATAAAGCAGAAATTAATGAAATATCACAAAAAATGTGACGATATCTGCGATAGAATTAAACAAAATACATGACACCACAGTGTATAAACAAAAATGTTGTATGAAACTAAATTATAGACAAGAGTAGGCTAACAAATACAAACAAATCAAAACAAAACTAAAGAATGCGAAATAATAACGAAAACAATATTAAAACATGTCATCACAGCTAACATAAATAGCAACAGAAGTCGCTTAGCAAATTCCAGTATCGGAAATTTGCAAACCCTACAGAAAACGCTCACAATAGACGACCTCTATGACGTGGCATAATCTAACGGAGACACCACCCAACCGAGAACCCGCTGAAATATAAACATATAAATATACAAATAACATATAAACATATAACATATAGAATGAGATGATACACAGAAGACTCAGCAGAAGTATAAGGGCACAGTTTACATACAAACAGGCCACTTAACTTATAGGCTTCCAATCGTAGAACAGCAGAAAAAACGGATGTCAATCAACGTCCTAAAGAGCGAAGCTCCAACGATGATGGCACATCTGAACTGCTTCCACTGCTAACACGATGGTACAAGAGCTTCTGAAATACTGTGTGTTGAGTTGTTTCGGCACTTGACCTTCTAATCCAAAAGTAAGTTGATGGAAATCGGTACTTGGCCTTCTTCAGAAAACAACCCGTTTCAACCGGCACTTGACCTTCACAAAAACGACAGCACTGGAACCTTGACAGCAGCAACTTGCTTGACTTGCGTAAAAGATAACAGCAGTCCGAGTTATCCGGCAACATGTAACAACGCCGGGTACTGTCAAATTCTTGTTTCCGTCAAAAAGTTGAAATTTTGACTTTTACCGGGCAACGCCGAGTACTTTGAAAATTTTGAAGATGTTGACTGTATTGAAGAATGTTAATTTCTTGAAGGATGCTGATGAATTCTTGTTGAAAATGAAGTGGGTAAGGGACCCCGTGTTTGCTGGTACCAGAATCAAACCAGCTTATGGCCACCAAATGATGCGTGATGCCATATGATGATGGATGGTATCCGCATGTCTGGTTTTGTGTAGTGTGCAGATGTGTTCAGTCAAAACAATGTTCATACAAAAATAACAGGGCAATCCACATAGGACGTCAGTAAACTCACGACGTATAAAGTCAATGATTCTTGAAACAGCCGTTGACGTTTTTCTTCATTATTTATTGTGGACGCCACAGTGACAAAATGGTTACGCGAATATGTAGACACATCAAACAGTCATTATCACAGCAACATTCAATACAGCAATAGACGGTAGACAGCATTACAATGATGAGTCAGATGCATGTTATATTTCATAGTGCTGTAAATGTAGTCAGGTGAAAACTCCATCCTTTTCTATAACAGCCAGGAGATAACCAGATATATGAGATCAGTTCACTCTCCTTAGTCTGACTTCAGCAAGACAGACACGTCTGCCGAAGTATAAATAATGTCCTCAAAAATATCCTCTAGATAATAAAGGTTTTTCAAACCTAGTTCATTTAACAAAGTAGCAAGTAATGGTCCTTGGTACCTGCATCAACCGATGCAGTACAATACAGCGACATGTGAGCTAGGAAAACATCTCGTGACGACGACTTTCGAAGACAGGCTATGAATCGAAATCGCTCACGACCCAAAATCGATAGAGTTAATGAAAATGTTAATTTACCTTGCTTTCATGAAATACACAGAAATATCACGCCTCCCGGCATGTGGGAAACACTAGAGGTATTATCTCGAATAAACGAAATATCCATTAAGAGGACTACACATCCCTGACAGAACAAAAAAATAGCGGAGATCCCCTCTTCAACGAGGCATCTCTTTCGCCATTCCAAATCGCTCACTCCACTAGTGGTGGGCGGAAACCGATCGACCAAGAAGCAAGACAAGTCATGCGCAGTCCAGCGCAAAATGACCACAGCTCAAAACTTAACTGCATTCGATACCAACGCGAGAAGACAAATGCTTACCGAGAAAAGTGACTATAGATTTCAAGCAGTTGTTGCCCTTGCGTTATAAAACAGATATTGAAATAAAACGATGTTGCGAGAATTTATCACGCAACACATACCAATCTTGCGTCGATTTTGCAAGGTACTACACATTTCATCACATTATATTCTAGCGAGATTTCACTTACCTACTCAAAGATGGACGCTAACCCGCAATTAGACACGTGGCTTCAGTGCTTTTAATGCGAGAATTCGCCGATCTGGCTTAGACCTATCTTTCTTGAGGGTTCCTGGGCAAGTGACAAAATGCTGGCTTTGCCGCCTTTTTGCGGGTCATTTCCGCTTGGACACGTGATCCGTAGCGTGCATCATGTGATCTTAGCCTCGTTTTAGACGCTCCAATCAATAATGTTAAAAGTCACGTGATGTCTTCCTAAATGGCCTAAACTGGTTCTCCCAAGTTCAAGCAGTTCTAAATTAAAACGGATTTCTCGCTACCGAGGTCATTGGTCAACAATGACGTCGTATCTAAAAATAGCGAGGAGAAAATACCGAACGCTAGGAGACTCTCCGCCAGTGACAATCCCCGGGCATTCGCGATCATGCATTGAGGATGACAACAAAACGATGTCACGTAAATAATAAAAAAAATGACCAGAAGCTTGGGCAAGTTGTCACACAAGCCCCTCCTCAAGTTTGACGTTCCGTCCAACTCCTCTGGTCCTGTCTTCCTCTTCTTTTTCAGTTTCTCATATCTCCTAGGTTGCGTCCGGATGTCTGCTCAAAAAATCTGCCCCTACGTTGTTCTTCCCAGGTATGTATTCTATGTGAAATGAATATGGCTGCAACAGTAGTGACCATCTCATAAGCCGGGCATTAAGGTTCTTCGACGCTGCAAGAAATATCAACGGTTGGTGATCACACTGCACCGTGAACTTTTTCCCGTATAAATATGGTTGAAACTTCTGCACAGCCCATATTAGCGACAGACATTCTCGTTCGATGGTAGAGTAGTTCTGTTCAGCAGGGTTCAATTTCCTACTAGCATATGCAATGGGGAATAGAGTTGCAGAAGGTCTATCACTAGGCATTTTCGCACTCCGCTGTCCAGGTTACTTTGTCCGGGTTCCCATTCTTGGTTAATGCGGTCAGTGGCGCACTCAGGGTATTAAAATCTTTAATATATCTCTGGTAGAAGCCACATAGAGACACAAATGACCTTACATCCTGTTACGCACAAATAATTACTTTTTTCCAAAGTCTTTGTATGATCGTTTTTCGTATGTATGATCATTATTTGTCTGAAATGCATGTTATATATATTTTATGGTCAAAGGGACAGAACCCGATATATCGATACTGCTATTTTTTATGAGTTTACCTCCTCTTGTATAGAGACACGTTCGGTCTATAATGTCTTGAACGAAGCGTGACCATATCTCCTTATTTGGTAGTATCAGTCAACTGTTGTAGATGTTTGAAACCTTTCTTAACGCTTCTGTTCATGTCCATAAAAGGCGCGACTGTGTAAGACTTTTATCTCGAATGTTCTTAGAATCGTCTTATTGTGAACAGCGACTCAGAGATTGTCACTCTGCGCATGTCTCGACTTGGTTGTCGTTTGTTGTTCCGCCCAGGTCGGGGAGTTGAGAAATGGACTGATTAGCGAGCGGACGCGACTGCGTCTTGTGATTCTCTGAGGGAAATACATTGTCTTTGTGAGTTAGTTAGCTAACTAGACTATTTCCCCGTATTATTCAAGCCTGCCTGGAGGCATATGTTCATGGTTGATTTTCCGAAATAAGGTAATTCCTCTTGTATCGAACTTTAGGCTATCATCTAGAGGTTCGTCATTTTGTCGCCTTTTTGCTCGCCTGTGTGATTCAAAATGGAGAGGTACTTTGACTAGGATTAAGTCACCGGTATCTTTATACCTGAACTAGTTATATATCTATGGGTCGCTCTAGACCAACAAGACTATTGTCTGTGTTCCAGGATTCGTTATATCAGAGATCACGTCCAAGTCAGATGGTTAGACTTAGGAAGGTTATAAAGGTCGAGCTGACCTGTAATCCATGTATGCTACTCACGTGCAGACAGTAAACGGACGTATTGTATACATCTGATCTGCTAGCATCAGGAAGGAATAATTATTATTGTCTATGAACATTAAGGATCTGCAGCTGACCACGGTTGCAGAAGTTATATGTATTATTTATCAAGCTTCGCTATGATATTTGTTTTCCATACAACTATTGAGTATTGACTTCTACATGACTGTCAGTTAACATGAGTTTGAATGCTGCATTCGTTGTACTATGCTGACAATAACATAAGTATCATGACTGTTTTGTGGCGTGTAATAAATGGTATAAACCTAAAGCGAAGTTACCATTTTTATGACTCTACACGTCATGTTGCCTGTGGTGTACCCTGAACTGTTCTACTGCAACACACACACAGCAACAATCTAAACCAGATAAGACACCCACATCTTGCATTGTAATACCTGGTGTCGATAGAGGTGGTAATTTGACGGCATCCTAATTCCACCCTTATCAATTCATGGTGGCCAATAGTTGGTTTATTCTGGTACCAACTCTCAAGGGGGTCAACAAACCCAGACATCATCAGCAGACTACAAGACAACATTGCAGTTGCTATTCATCACCTTTGATGAAATTTTTTGAAAGACGCAGCAGTACTGACAGTTGTTGATATTTTGAAACTACCCGGCGCTGCTCGGCGGTATTGAAGTTTGTCTACAAATAGAAGGACAAGTACCGAGCGAATGGATTTCCTGATCTGTTGAGAAGAAGGACAAGTGCCGTAACAACTGTTCCGGTCTCAGAATTACTGTTGCAGATTCAGAAGGTCAAGTTCAGAAGCTGTTTCCTGTCAGAAGCTGTTTCCTGTTAGAAGCTCATTTCCTTCGTCATGGCAGTTTACGAGAGCAGATATGGATCAACGTTGGATCATTGTCCTAAGAATGCTGATCACATCCTGTTCTGAACTGTGCTGACGTTGTGGATACATAGAAGTTAAGTGGCCTGTTTTGTTTGTGAACTGTGCCCTTATGTTCTAACTGAGCCTTCTGTCTATCACATTTTTCGCACTCTTTATATGTTTACATGTTATATGTTATTTGGATTTGTATTTATATGTTTATATTTCTGCGGGTTTTCTCGGTTGGGCGGTGTCTTTCAGTAGATGATACCACGTCACAGAGGTTCTACTGTTAGCGTTTTCGTTAGGGACTGTGCGAATTTCCTACTGTGAAATTTGCTAGCGACAATCGTTGCTATATCTGTTTAGTTGTGACGAGTTGTGCTTTATTTTCGTTTTTTGTATATTTTTTTTTGTTTTTCTCTTTCTTTCTGTTTTTTAGTTTCGATTTCAATTGTTTGTATTTGTAGGTCTCCTCTTTTCTATTATTCAGTTCTTCACGTAAATTTTTGTGTATATACTGTAGCGTCATTTGTTTGTCATATCTTCGCATTCTGTCATCATATTCTTTTTAGTTTCGCTGTTTATTTATTTGACTTATGCGAATGTTTTCGTATTGTTTGATCTTTGTTATTGTTTACATTGACTCTGATCTTTGTTATTGTTTACATTGACGTTGATCTTTGTTATTGTTTACATTGACTCTGATCTTTGTTATTGTTTACATTGACTTTGATCTTTGTTTTGTTTACATTGTTGGTACTTTGTTATTGTTTACATTGTCTTGTTATTGTTTGCATAGTTCTTGCATAGTTAGCTTTCACTATTGTTACATATATGCTCATGCACTATTGATCTATAGTGCACTTATCATAACTAGCTGGTGGTTTTTTCCTTATGCACTATTGTAGTGCAGTTATGATAAATAACTGATGGTTATGCACTGATTTGGGTAGTGCACTGATAATTAAGAGGTGACTTGTGATATTATTGTACAACTGATAATACAAATTGGTGTCAAGTCTTGTTTCCCACAGAGATTGGAGTAAACATAGTAATTATACAAGCACTTTATTAAGTCTTGTTGCTATTAAGATTGAAATAAGATAATTAATTATTTCAGGTTCTGTACTCACATTTTAGACATCATGTCTACATTTGAGTACTTTATTGAGCAGGGTAAAGCCCTTGGGAAGACAGGTGATAAATTAGAAGAATTTGCGACTGTTCAATATGCCAAGGCATTGAAGTCGGAGGAAAAGAAAATGAAAGAACTGAACAAAAGAGAATAGATGCTGAAAATTTAAAACTGCAGATGCAGGTAGATGAAAAGAGATTACAAATGGAAATGGAAAAACAAAAAAGAGAAGCAGAATCTCAGGAGAAGAGACTTCAGGCTGAGGTTGAAAATAAGAGACTTGAAAAAGAAGCTGAAAATAAGAGACTTGAAATAGAGGCTGAAAATAAAAGATTAGAAAAACAGGCTGAGGCTGAAGAAAGAAGGTTACAAAGAGAGTCTGATGAGAGAAAAGCAAAAATGGAACATGAAGAAAAACTCTTAGCTTTGGAGTTAGAAAAGTTGAAGTTATCTAGTAATGCTAATGATGCTAATAAGGTATCATCTGCTAATAAGTCTAATGCTGTTGATTTCAAGCTTAATTTACCAGCATTCAATGCTTCAATTGATGATATAACATTTTATCTAGATAGATTTGAAAGTGCATGTAAGGTGCATAATATAGATAAAACATTATATGTTTATCATCTGTCCAAGATACTTAGAGGTGATGCTTTGACTTTGTTGGGTATGGTAGATGTGCCTGACAAGAACAACTATGAGGTTGTCAGGGCGGCATTGTTAAAGAAGTACCAACTTAACGAAGACGGATATCGTCTTAAATTTAAAAACATGTTACCAGAAACTGGAGTTGAATTCTCAGAATTCATCTCAGGCATACGTCTTACTTTTTTACGATGGGTTGAGCTTTCTAAGACAGAAAGTACATTTGAAGCCCTCATGGACTTACTTCTTAGAGACAAGGTTATGTCTTCTGTTAATGAAGCTTTTCTTTCTTTTCTTCATGAGCGTAAGCCTAAAAATATAAAAGAAATGGAAGAATACTGTAGCCAGTATGTTACTGCACATCCTCACATAACCATTAGCAACTCTAAGGTAAAAGAAGGTCTGCCAGTTGCTTCGGCAGCACCTTATGGCCCGAATTTTATGCGTAAATTTCAGGGTAGCCAGCAAAATTTCAATAAAAAGAGTAACCGTAATTATGCCCAGAACCATGGTAATCAATTTCAGGGAGATTCTTCTTCCCAGAACTGGAGACAACCTAATATTACACGGTATTCTATTCCCGGTAACTTTAGAAATTTTCATAAAGGTAATCGGTATAGAGGAAAATATTTTTTGCAGAGACCTCAATACCAAGATAATAGAGGTTCTCAACAGCATAGAGATGGTAATGACAGTTATGGAAACTGGAACGCAAACCAGGATAAAAATTACAGTAGGGACTTTAATGATAATTGCAGAGGCAATAATGGTCGCGGTAGATCGCAACAGAAGAGAAAAAGATATCAACAGACAAACTCTGTTCAACAAGAATCTCAGGGAGCAGATAAACAGGTTAATAATGATAAAGACCATAATGCTATCGGATGCTCATCTTTTGACTTTGGTAGGGCAAATAAATGTATCCAATGCAGTACTTTATTTGATCCGAAAACCATTAGTACTCTAAGCTGTGGTCATCCTTTGCCCGCTCTTCCTGCTAATGTTGCTCATGATGGGAGAGGTTCTCTTATATTACATAAGGGGCTTGTAAATAGTAATCCAGTCTCGGTGTTGTTTGATTCTGGATGTACTACTGTCGGGGTTAGGCAATCTCTTGTAGATCCATTCTGTGCTACAGGAAAGGTCATCAAATGTGTCACATTTGGTGGCACGTTGGAAAAATATCCTACTGCCATAATACATATTGCTACTCCTTTCTTCACGGGAGAGGTCCACGCGTGTCTACTTCCAAACCCTATTGCGGACCTTATTATTGGTCGTATTCACGGAGTTAGGGAATGTACCCCACAGCAGATTGCTGTTTGGGAAGAGCAAAACATTGAAGCTACCAATGCGGTGGTCACAAGAGCACATGCTCTGGATCCACCTCAAACTTCATTAACTAATAATGATGAAGTAAATGAACAAAATAGTCACTTGACTATTACACGTGACTCATTTATCAAATTGCAAGAAGAAGATCCGTCGTTACAAAAATTCTTCATTCTAGCAAAAAAAGGTGATCCTAATCAAAATACTAATAGAAAATCTTGGATTTCTATGAAGAACGGCGTACTTGTACGTATGGTACAAGACTCGACTACATCCACTCATTCACAAATTCTTGTGCCTAAGAGCATGAGGGTGCAAATATTGCAACATGCTCATGACTCGCAATGTGCTGGACATATGGGTTTTTCCCGTACAAAGTCGAGGGTTCTTGCGGCTTTCTTTTGGCCATTTGTGAGCAAGGACATACGAATGTACTGTCGCTCTTGCAAAGTATGTCAGGAGGTCAAATCTAAAGGACCACGACATGCTGCGCCTATTCAGGCTGCTGACATTCCAATTCGCCCTTTTCAAAAAATGGCAATAGATATTATCGGTCCTTTTAGAATTAAGTCGGCTAGAGGACATCAATTTATTCTTACATGTGTCGATATGTGCACACGTTGGCCAGAGGCAATACCTCTCAAGAGCATCTCAACTGCTGATATCGCAGACGCTCTTTGGCTGATATTTTCTCGCTTGGGTTTTCCCGGAGAAATATTGTCAGACCATGGCACTCAACTTATATCAGACACTATGTCACAGGTAATGTCTATGCTACATATAAAAAGGTCTCTCAGCAGTATCTATCACCCAATGTCTAATGGGTTGGTCGAACGTTTAAATAGGACTCTAAAAACTTTACTGGGTAAAATAACTGAGGATCATCCTCAGGATTGGGACAGGGTCTTACCCGCGGCTCTCTTTGCGTATAGAGAGGTCCCCAATGAACATACGGGGTTTTCCCCTTTTGAACTTGTCTTTGGCGCGCAACCGCGCGGCCCTATGTCTTTACTTCACGATCTAATCACTGCCGATAATATTAGCGATGAGACTCAATCTTCTTATGAGTACGTCATTGCTCTTAGGCAAAAAATCATTGAGGCATGCAAACTAGCAACTTCGTCTTCCGAATTTGCTAAAGAAAAGGCAAGGCAGTTTGCAAATAAGAATAGATGTCTACGACAACTTTGTCCAGGTGACAAAGCTCTCGTTCTACTTCCTTCAAGGGAGAACAGACTTCTAATTGCATGGAAAGGTCCATATGCAATAGTCTCCAAAATTTCTGATGTCGACTATGTTGTCGATATTGATGGAAAGCATAAAACTTTCCACATAAATATGCTCACGGAATTTCATGAAAGACCAGACTATTTGCAGCCTATTTTCCAGGCAACGGACAATTCTCAAGTACCTCATGGTCAATACTCATCGCTGTCAGTTATACAGGATGAGGAAACTACTTTTTCTGATGTCAATCTTCCTCTTTCTATGGTCCCACTTTATTCTACGGAATCTTGGAAAAACGTGACCGTTTCTCCAAATCTTTCCGCTGAGGAACATCGACAAGTTTCTTCGATGTTGCAAACATTTCAGGATGTTCTTACAGACATCCCGGGACACACACATGTCATTGAACATGACATTGTGCTAACTGATCATAATCCTATCAGAGTCAGACCCTATCCAATACCTATCCATTTCCAGTCTCAAGTCGAAAAAGAATTGGATGAAATGATACGTTTGGAAATCATTGAACCATCCACTTCAGCATACTCTTCGTCTATGGTTATTGTTCGAAAGAAGGATAATAACATTCGCATTTGCGTAGATTATCGCAAATTGAACCAAGTTACGAAGTTCGACGCTGAACCTATGCCTTCATTAGAAGAGCTACTCAATAAACTTTCTAATTCTAGATTCTTTACCAAACTAGATTTGTCTAAAGGTTATTGGCAAGTCCCGCTAACTGAACGTGCCAAACCTTTTACAGCTTTTTCTACACCTAGGGGTTTATTCCAATGGAATTTCATGCCTTTTGGTCTTATGAACGCCCCTGCTACATTCGTACGCATGATGCGGCGAATTCTCGCATATCGTACAGATGTCATAGCATACCTAGATGATATCTGTCTATTCAGTGATTCCTGGGAAGATCACTATTTGGGTTTATACGAATTACTGTCTACTCTTCGCGAGTATAACTTGACTGCAAAACCCTCTAAAGCCTTTATAGGATTTAGTGAGATTTCTTTCCTAGGTCATCGTGTTGGTCATGGTCTTTTAAAGACAGAGGACCACAATGTTTCAAAAATACTTAACATTTCGGTCCCTAAGACAAAGAAACAAGTAAGGAGTCTATTAGGTTTGATCCAATTCTACGGACGATTCATTCCGAATCTGTCCTCCATTATGGCACCGCTTTCTACTTTATTGAAGAAAGGGTCGCCTAATTTGATCCGCTGGTCTAAAGAATGTCAATCCTCATTGGACCAGGTTAAAGACCTATTTTCATCTCCACCTATTCTTAGGTTACCTACTATTGAGAAGACTTTTGTTCTTCGAAGTGACGCCTCGTCAACTGGGATTGGGGCAGCACTAATGCAGGAGTATTCTGATACTCTGCATCCGGTGATGTATATCTCTAGGAAATTAAATGCTGCAGAAAAGAATTACTCGGTTTTAGACCGTGAGTTATTGGCTATGGTATGGTCTATTCTGAAGTTACAAAGATTTCTTCTAGGCGCACATTTCATTGTGGAAACCGACCAGAAAGCGCTTACTGCTATTCAGAGCAAAAACTTGAAGAGCTCGAGGTCCACTCGTTATGCCATAGCTCTTCAACCATTTCATTTCTCGGTTCGAGCTATCCGTGGTTCGGATAATGTAATGGCGGACATTCTGTCCAGATGCCCACACGATTCCACATGATTCTTCTGTCATATATATATTTCCTGATATACAGTCCAATGTTATAATGACATGTTAGTAGATTTTTTTTTCTCACTTTTTTGAGGGGGAATTTATAACATTGTACCATGTAATTATCTAAGAAGGCTTAGTTAGTGATATACGGGCCAAAAGATCACTCGGCCACATTTAAATAAATTATTTTCAGGATTGTATTGAGAGATTTACCAGTTGTCTTTAAGATTTGTGTTATTGATATTTTCGCAGCACATCATTGAAGATGCGAGATTGTGTCCATTGTGGAACTTTGAGTATATCAAGTCCTGTCCTAGATTGGGAGCGGATGATGTCCACATCTTCTTCTATTGAATGTTTTATGTCAACGAAGATCAACACATGTATTACTTATTAGTTACTGATGCATTACATAATGTAATAAAATAGTGCGGTATATTAATATATTACACCGCTATTTGCAACACATTGTATGATATCATAATAATATATTTGATTTCATATATTGGTATGAGAATAATTTGACTTTTATTATGATGTTGCCATCATTGTGGTTTGTGTTGGTGGCACCTTCCTGGGATATATACGCGTATACTTAGATAAATTTTTCTCTAAGGACCTGGGATATGATCTCAGTTTCGCTCCAAGTGTTGAGCTATTTTGTTAGGTATATCCGCGCATCATACGTGCGTTAGGAGCCTAGATTTTTCCGGCTCCAGGATTTAAAAAAAAAAATGTTTCATTTTTTTTTCCCGGGAGGGTGCGGTAATGTTACGCACAAATAATTACTTTTTTCCAAAGTCTTTGTATGATCGTTTTTCGTATGTATGATCATTATTTGTCTGAAATGCATGTTATATATATTTTATGGTCAAAGGGACAGAACCCGATATATCGATACTGCTATTTTTTATGAGTTTACCTCCTCTTGTATAGAGACACGTTCGGTCTATAATGTCTTGAACGAAGCGTGACCATATCTCCTTATTTGGTAGTATCAGTCAACTGTTGTAGATGTTTGAAACCTTTCTTAACGCTTCTGTTCATGTCCATAAAAGGCGCGACTGTGTAAGACTTTTATCTCGAATGTTCTTAGAATCGTCTTATTGTGAACAGCGACTCAGAGATTGTCACTCTGCGCATGTCTCGACTTGGTTGTCGTTTGTTGTTCCGCCCAGGTCGGGGAGTTGAGAAATGGACTGATTAGCGAGCGGACGCGACTGCGTCTTGTGATTCTCTGAGGGAAATACATTGTCTTTGTGAGTTAGTTAGCTAACTAGACTATTTCCCCGTATTATTCAAGCCTGCCTGGAGGCATATGTTCATGGTTGATTTTCCGAAATAAGGTAATTCCTCTTGTATCGAACTTTAGGCTATCATCTAGAGGTTCGTCATTTTGTCGCCTTTTTGCTCGCCTGTGTGATTCAAAATGGAGAGGTACTTTGACTAGGATTAAGTCATCGGTATCTTTATACCTGAACTAGTTATATATCTATGGGTCGCTCTAGACCAACAAGACTATTGTCTGTGTTCCAGGATTCGTTATATCAGAGATCACGTCCAAGTCAGATGGTTAGACTTAGGAAGGTTATAAAGGTCGAGCTGACCTGTAATCCATGTATGCTACTCACGTGCAGACAGTAAACGGACGTATTGTATACATCTGATCTGCTAGCATCAGGAAGGAATAATTATTATTGTCTATGAACATTAAGGATCTGCAGCGGACCACGGTTGCAGAAGTTATATGTATTATTTATCAAGCTTCGCTATGATATTTGTTTTCCATACAACTATTGAGTATTGACTCCTACATGACTGTCAGTTAACATGAGTTTGAATGCTGCATTCGTTATACTATGCTGATGATAACATAAGTATCATGACTGTTTTGTGGCGTGCAATAAATGGTATAAACCTAAAGCGAAGTTACCATTTTTATGACTCTACACGTCATGTTGCCTGTGGTGTACCCTGAACTGTTCTACTGCAACACACACACCGCAACAATCTAAACCAGATAAGACACCCACATCTTGCATTGTAATACCTGGTGTCGATAGAGGTGGTAATTTGACGGCATCCTAATTCCACCCTTATCACATCCTTTTTAGTCTGGGGTCGTGGGGCCCGCTGTAACTTCTCAATATTACGTGCATCTGGGAACATGCATCCATGCGAGATAGTGTGTCCCAGGAATTCTAGTTGCTCGCAGGCAATTTGACATTTTGTAGGGCGAGCGGTGAGTCCTGTTTCTCTAAGTCTTTTGAAGAGTAGGGAAACTGCGTCCAGGTGCTCCTCAAAGGTGTTCGTGGCAATAAGTATGTCGTCCATGAAATTACTTATCCCAGGGTGGTTCAGGGGTTTCAGTAGCTTCCTCATCATACGAGTAAAGACGCTTGGGGCGTTGCTTAGCCCAAATGGCAATACATTAAACTCGTAATGGCCTTCAGAAGTACTAAATGCTAACATATGTCGAATTTCCTCTTTTACCGGGATCTGGTAGTACCCTTTGCTAAGGTCTATCTTCGAAAAGTATCGTGCTCTACTCAGCTTGGTGAAAAGCTGATTCTGATCCGGTAAGGGCTCCGCTTGAAATTCCGTTACAGCGTTGAGCCTTCGGTAGTCTATGCAGAGGAGATGTTCTCCTGTGGATTTTCTAAGCAACACCACACTCGCACTATAAGGCGACTCTGATTTTGAGATAATATTTTCCTTAAGCAGGTACTCGATTTCCTCACCCAATGCCTTTGCTTTAGCATAAGGAACAGGATAGTTCTTAACTCGTACCGGGGCGAGGTCTGTTAGCTTCATATCAAATTCTATCAGTTGATCATGCCAGGTTTATCCGTGAGTGTACTAGTGTGTTTTCTCAACAACTGTTGAACCTGTGCCTGCTGATCCTCCGTTAAAGTTGAACTAATCTGAACATCTTGATGAGTTTCGCACTGACGAAGAGGGTATTCACAGGAGGTCAGGGGTTCTGCCTCAGTTTCCGTCGTAATAGCCAGTGTCAGGAAATGTGCTGGTTCTGCACCTGGTCTTTCATAATATCGCTTCAGCAGGTTTATGTGGTAAATTTTCTGCTTCCCCTTTATGGCAATCTTGTAATTGGTGCGCGACATTTTCTCAATGATTTTATATGGACCTCTCCACCCGATTTGCAATTTATTATTGCTACTGGGCAGGAGTAATAATACCTGTTCTCCTACTTCTAGCTCCCTATCCTTCGCAGTGCGGTTGTAGTAACGCGCATGTTTACGACGGGCACGGCGTACATTTTCCTTTGCCAGTTCCCATCCTGTTTTAAGGCGTTGGGTCAACTCATTCACGTATTGGGATGCAGAGGTGACCGTCTCATCAGCTTTATCATCTGTCCAAGTACGTAACAGTGCCTCTAAAGGTCCCTTTATAGGTCTACCAAACAGCAATGTGGCAGGAGGCATCCCAGTAGAATTGTGGGGTACTTCGCGGTAAGCAAATAGTGCTGCGGGTAAGTATTGATCCCAGCTCTCTGGTTTTTCCTGCGCAAGTTTCCGAAGGATGGAAATAAGGGTCCCGTTAAACCGCTCCACCTGGCCATTTGCCTGGGGGTGGTAGGGAGAGGTGTGGATATGTCGGGCCTGAAATATCCTAAACACTTCCTCGGTGAGTTTTCCTCGGAATTGGGAACCATTATCTGTCAGGATCTGTGACGGAAACCCTAGCCGAGTAAATATGGTGAGCAGAGCCTCAGCAACATGCTTAGAATCACAGGCGGGCATAGCGATAGCCTCTGCCCACATGGAGCAACAATCCACTAACGTGAGTATATAACTGTTTCTCTTTTTGCTACGAGTAAGTGGACCCACAATATCCACCGCTACTCGTTCGAAGGGTGTGCCCAAGATTGGCATTTCTCCCAGAGTGGCTGGGGCCGTCCAGTGTTTCGGCGCTGTCCTCTGGCACTGCGGGCATGATTTCACATATCTCTGGATATCGGCGTTGATACCTGGCCAATAATAATGACATGAAATACGCTGAATCGTGGCACTTATGCCCATGTGGCCACTAAACGGAAGGGCATGGCCCATTTCTAGGACCTGGGCTCGGTATGCTGATGGAACCACAAGTTGCCCATGTTCCTGTCCTCCATTTCCTGCTTTCCGATGCAACAGCCCATTTTTCTTGTAGAAGTCTCCCTTTTGGAGAGGAGTGTGCGCTCTCGGTAGTTTTTTGTAGCAGGGTGCTAGAGATTGATCCTCCGTTTGTGCCTTTTTTAATTCCTCAGGAAGGATGTTGGGTGGGGATTCCAACTCCGTATTCCGTTTGGCCTGTCCTCTAGTGGTGACAGCCGCCACAACCAGAGGGTGAATGGGTTCTCCCAAGAACACATACCTACACCCTAAGATCAAGGGATAAATAGGGTCGTCCAAGATCGCTGCACTGATTTCCCCAGTCACATATTTTGATTTGACCTTAATCTTGGCTATGGCCAAACGCATAGGTGCTGCACTTTTAGTAGGTCCTTGTATTTCTATAGTGTCTTCTGTCATCTGGTCAGGCTTGACTAGGGATGCACAGACAACTGCGTCGAATGCAAGGCCTGTATCATAAAGGCAGGTCACCTCTTGGTCATTTACGAGGACTGTCTCAACGACCGGGGGATGTCGGGGTTTGTCCAGAGGTTCTTCCGGTCCATTTCCCCTTGCGGCACTTTTACGTAAGCAGGCAGCATGATGAGGTGGGTTTTTCCGGTTGCACTCCTGCGTATTGTGGGTGATGGTTCTACAGTGCTTACACCATTTTTCCCCTTGCCTCTGCTGCTGGAAATTAGATCTCTGAGTAGTCTTGTAGTCTGGCTTGTCATGCTTTTTGAAGTTAGTATACGGTGGTTTCACTTGGGGGTCCATGTGTGACTGAGCTGTCTGTCTAGGTACGTAATCTGGTTGTTTCCGTCTGGGTGGTGGATTCTCTGATAGTGCTGCCTGATATCGTTCCGCTAACTGGACTATGGATTCTAAAGTGCTGGCCCCATTCTCTGTCAGGAATCTTCTCATGTCGGAAGTCATGGTGTCCTTCAGTTGTTCGATCATGACCATTTCCTTCAGGCCTTCCCAATCATGAGTAAAATTCCCTAGGGCACCCCACTTCTCCACGTAGGAATCCAGTCTCGCAGCAAACTGAGCAAAGTTCTCTCCGACTTCCCTCCTAGAGTTACGGAACCTCTTCCTATAGGCGTCAGCATGTAGCTCATAACGAACCAATAGTGCCTTTTTTCAAAGAGTCGTAGTCATCCTGTAAACCTGGAGGAAGCTTGCTATACACGTCATAAGCAGTTCCTCTAAGCCCTTGCGACAGTTTCAGGTTCCATTTGCTCTTCTCCAAACCAAACGTGGTGGCAAACTTCTCAAATTTGTCCAGATACCTATCGATCGAGTCGGCTTGTTCCGAGAAAGCTTCAAATGGAAACGTCAAGGGTCCCAAAGTTGACATGAGTGAGGATGGCAAAGGTCCTGTGCCCCCTGCGTGCAAGGAAGGCATATCATCTGACCGTGGCGATAGGTTGCCTGAGGAGGTAGATGCGGTCGCACCGGCTACCGGTTCAACTCTTTGAGCTTGTCCCTGCATCTCTAACTGCTTCATCTTCAATGCATGCTCGCGTTCATCTCTCTCGCTTCTTTCTCTAGCGTCTACAGCTTTTATCCTCTCATCTATTTCTGCTAACTTTATTCGCTCTTCTCTTTCAGCTTTCGCTGTTTCTCGAGCGTAATACTTATCAGTCTCGACACTGACATAATTTGCAAGGTCCACCCCACTATAACCTAGATCTCGACCGGCCTCCCCTAGTGCTGCCTTAAGCTTAACTATTTCAGCCATCTTTTGCAGTTAAAGTCCACACTGAGTAAGCTAGTGCTACCTTCCAATAGTATTTCTAACAACAAGTAAATACTAATTATTTATCAACTGCTGTAGAATGAAATTACTACAGTTATGGAGACTTAAGGTCTGTAATTCAATGAAATACAAAATCAAGAACTAACTTAATTAAACACAACATATATAAAGGGATTCACCAATCAATGCCTGAATTTCTAGAAAAAATGTTTTCTGTCTTTCTAGAGCTCACTGTGTGAAAATACATGTGTTAAAATGGTATACTGTAATGACTGAATGGATGATACTATCCCAGAGGTATGATAAAATACATAAGTTCAAATCCCGGACGAGACACCAGTGTCACGTAGCGTTTAAAGGATAAGAGAATTATTTAGAGGAAATAATAGATCTGATGTGGAAGATTTGGCTCAAGGAATCCCTGCTGGGTTTTCCCACTTCCGAAGGGTGACGAAGAGGGTAAATTCTCCTAACTCGACAGGTCTGGAAAAGATTGTAAGGAGATATTTGGTCTCTCGCTACCGTCGTCCCCTTCTCAGTTATCTATTATTATTATTCTTTAATTTATATTATATTTTACGAGCCCCCCCTCCCTTATAAAGGAAGATAAACATAGACAATATTCAACATCTAATGGAAGGAACAAAGCGTGGGGTACAGTATATACACCCAATTGGTTTATTGCAATAAAGTGAATAGATGGTGAATGATAGTATTGTCGATGGAATTAGTGTCTGCTGTATGTATTATGTGTCTCACAATTCAAGTGTTTTTCATCATGGATGACTAAACTAGGCATTGATGTAGTGAGGTTCCTTTTTCGTGGACTTAGCTTTTCAGCCCCCGGCTGATAGTGAAGTGTGGTTAGTTCTCCGGTCTCCTGACGTTGCCCCGGTAGGTCTTGAATGGTTCGGATTTGCCTTCTCTGTGCTCGACTCCGTATTCTGCGCTGAGATTGGACTGTCGTGCAAGGCTCCACCATAGACTGAAGACAAATACGACGGCTTCATTAATTTACTAGCTTTAGAAAGCAGTCTTTCCCTAAGCCGTCCCTCTGCCAGTCATCTCAGATTTTAGTCTCTAACATCATATGTCTAGAGCCTAATCTTGAATTCAAGTTTCTCCTGTCTGTCCTTTATTATATTTCTCTGCCCCAGTGGCAGTATTATAATTCTTTAGACTGATTTATCGTCAGCTTAACCCGATGAATTATTATAAATGTCAGTTAAACCCACCAACTTTTATCATAGAAATGTCGGCAACAGTATTCTAGTTCTGTGCCTCTAGCCTAATCGTCATGTCATTATGAGGAATTTAACAATTAATTGGACATCCGTGTTTTAGAATTGTCTGACAACATTATCACACACTTCATGTCTGGTCGCATCGTCATATAATTTATAATGAATATATGTCACGGTCTGTCAACATTATCGTTAATATTAATTTCCGTTAGTCTAAACGTCGGGTCGAAATTAATCAAATAATATGGAAATTAATAGCTATATATATATATATTCCCGTTATACATTATTATGAACATGTACATATCCCGTGGGATCATAAAATATACCCGATCACATGTGGCTGGATGTGATCGTACAACAGAAATATGAATAAAGTAAACATACCAATCTTGCGTCGATTTTGCAAGGTACTACACATTTCATCACATTATATTCTAGCGAGATTTCACTTACCTACTCAAAGATGGACGCTAACCCGCAATTAGACACGTGGCTTCAGTGCTTTTAATGCGAGAATTCGCCGATCTGGCTTAGACCTAGCTTTCTTGAGGGTTCCTGGGCAAGTGACAAAATGCTGGCTTTGCCGCCTTTTAGCGGGTCATTTCCGCTTGGACACGTGATCCGTAGCGTGCATCATGTGATCTTAGCCTCGTTTTAGACGCTCCAATCAATAATGTTAAAAGTCACGTGATGTCTTCCTAAATGGCCTAAACTGGTTCTCCCAAGTTCAAGCAGTTCTAAATTAAAACGGATTTCTCGCTACCGAGGTCATTGATCAACAATGACGTCGTATCTAAAAATAGCGAGGAGAAAATACCGAACGCTAGGAGATTTTCCGCAAGTGACAATTCCCGGGACTTTGCGATCATGCATTGAGGATGAGAAAAAACGATGTACGTAAATAATAATAAAAATGAAGAGAAGATTGGGCAAGTTGTCACAACAACGATGAAAGAACAGATAATAAAACAAGAAAAGACAACAATGAAAGAACAGATAATAAAAAAAGAAGAGACAACAATGAAGGAAGGGATAACAAACAAGAAAAGACAACAATGAAAGAACAGATAAGAAATCAAGAAAAAAATAATAATGAAAGAATAGATAAGAAAACAATACAAGACAATAATGAAAGAAGGGATAAAAAAACAAGAATGGACATTAATGAAAGAACAGATAATAAAGTTAGAAGAAACAACAATGAAAGACCAGATAATAAATCTAGGAGAGACAGCAATGGAAGAACAGATAACACTGACAAACAACATTTTTCTTTCTTATATCAGAATAAGTGTTCTTAGGTCAGTTTCTTGCGCTGATTTCAAATTTGAAATCCGTTTATCTCTATCACGTCGGGTTCTTAAGATATTTGTGAATAAATATATTTTTGGGAAACCGTTATTTGCTCCGTTTCATTTTTACTATATAACTTATTAAAAATTAATAAAATGCAAAATAATTCTACTTTTTATACTGCTAAAAGATGCACAACATATGTTACGCTATTTTTCAAATAGTTACTGTATTTTGAAATAATTCTGAGCAAAATATGGCTTCTAGAAGTTGTAGAAATTCGGCTGATCTGTTCTGTTACGTTTGCGGATATTTTACCGATCGTGTTCACCAGAAAAACTTCACACCATTACTAAAGAAAGCATATGAACTTTATTTCGATTCGAAGGTTGATGATGCAAAGAAATCTTGGAAGCCAAATGCAGTTTGTTCGACTTGTGCAAATACATTGGCAGGTTGGTTACGAAAATCGCCGAAGCATTCCATAAGTCGATGCCTTTTGTAGTGCCAGTAATATGGCGTGAACCGACAAATCACGCTACTGATTGTTACTTCTGCTCGACAAATATCCATGGTTTCACTTTTAAAACTAGAAAGTCTGTGGTTTATCCAAATATTGAATCGGTTTCGAAACCAGTGCCTCATGATCCAATCACGTGTCCGACCCCAGTTCCACCAGAACAATATCCGTTGGAGGTGAATAAACCATCAGAAATTGATAGTTTACCTGCTTTAGAAACTAATTCTGACTCGGATTATATACCGGTGAATGATGGTGTTCACTTAATTGACCATTCAGAACTTTCAGATCTAATACGTGATCTCGCTCTTACCAAAGGACAAGCGAAATTACTCGGTTCGCGACTCAAAGAATGGAATCTTTTAGCGCCCAATACTCCGATATCTAAATTTCGTCATAGACACAGAGAACTTGTTCAATACTTTGAGATGGATGATGACATTTGCTATTGCAAAGATGTAAACAGTCTAATGGTGCACCTCGGTCATGAGAACATAGTCAACGAATGGCGACTTTTCATCGACTCTTCCAAGACTAGTCTAAAAGCCGTGTTATTGCATAACGGAAATTTATTTCCATCAATTCCAGTCGCCTACTCTGTTCATATGAAAGAAACTTATGACAATATGGCTATACATTTGGCAAAAATAAAGTACAATGACTACCAATGGCGGATTTGTGGAGACCTAAAGGTCATTGCAATTCTCACGGGCATGCAGACTGGGTATACTAAATTTTGTTGCTTCCTATGTGAATGGGACAGCCGCAACAGACAGGAACATTATGCAAGAAAGGTGTGGCCTATCAGGGATCGTATGCAGCTCGGGCATAAAAATGTAATACACGAGCCATTAGTTAACAAAGACAGCATCATTTTACCACCGATACATAAAAGTTGGGGCTCATGAAGAATTTCGTAAAAGCGTTAGATAAAACGAGCAAAGCTTTCACTTATCTTCGAGAAAAGTTTCCGCAAGTTAGTGATGCAAAGATAAAGAAAGGTATCTTTGTAGGACCTCAGATTAGGAAAGTTATTGCAGACAAACAATTCGAGAACTTGTTACATGGTAGTGAACTTCGCGCATGGATGGCATTCAAATCGATTGTCGATAACTTTCTGGGAAATCACAAATCTGTCGACTATGTGCATATTGTTAAGCAGTGCATAGATGCATACAGAATTATGGGCTGTAACATGTCCCTCAAAATCCATTTGCTCGATTCGCATCATGACTTTTCCCTGACAACCTTGGCGAAGTCAGCGATGAACATGGAGAACGATTCCATCAAGATATCGCCGTAATGGAGTCACGTTATCAAGGACGGTGGAGTGTGACCATGCTTGCCGATTATTGTTGGATGCTTCATCGCGATGTACCACATGCCATTCACCGACGAAAGTCGACTGCAAAGAAATTCAAGCCTACATAACTGTTATACTTCTTGTACGAATGATGTTGTAATACTGTATGCGTTGTTAAAAACCTTCAATTGCGTATTTCTAGAGATCCCGACCTGATAGAGAAAAACGGTTTGCAGATTTAAAAACAGCGCATTAAAATTGACCAGAAAAACATAGAAATGTTAGAGAAAGAAAAAAAAATTTTTTTTTTGTTAGCCAGTGTAATCAAGCAAGACGAAACAAAAATAGAAGAATTTGTAATAAGGAGAAAAGATACAACAATGGAAGAACAACTAATAAAGGTAGTAACAACAGGTGAATTGATAAGAAAACAATCAGAAGCAATAACGGAAGAATATGAACGGAGGACAGAAGAGACAACAATCTAAGTACAAATGCTAGAAGAGACAACAATGGCCATCTCTGTTGTCATTGTAGTACCATCCAGTCAGTAATGTCGCAAATACACGATGCAAAAACAGAAACAATATTGATTTCTTGTTATGAACTTCCTGAAGTCAGTCTTCAAAAGAGATTAGCAGTCGTCATCATTTCATTTCTGTCCTTCTTTTTAACTTTATTTCTTTTACAACTCCATTTGTTTCGCATAATTATGTTGCGTAATCAGCCAACGAAAGTTTATTTTAGACTTCTAAACCAGCGATACAATAACAAAGCTAAGGATCTTCTTTATTTGTATTGCATTCACAAACAAGTGACACGACAAAAAATGACAGGAAAGAACTATGGTATGCAATTTCTGGCTTATGTCCTGAGGACGGCACCATTTCCCCATGTGTTCAATTTTTTTCCCCTTTACATTCATTCTACATTTCACCTTCCACTGTGCAAGTAAACCTGTAGACACGTACATTCATTTTAAAACTATAATTCTTAATATCATTACTCATGAAATTGTAATTAAAACTATACACTTATTTTCGATATATAACATCCATCCAATAAGTTTTTCATTTATTTTTTGTTTTTACTTTCAGTTGAAACTACAAACGGAATACGGAATTTAAAAAACCACATGTATTTTTAATATATAATGTTACTGTATTGTTGGTGATAGAAATAATTGTAAAAAAAAAACATATAAAAACACACTGAGAAATGCATCCTGTTTATCAAAAATAAAGTAAAACATTGCAGCCGACTCCTGTTTGATGGTTTTCGAATAAAAAGAAGAATATTTCCACTGTGTACGAGTGGCTGGAGCGTCCGATTGACAGAGTGGTTAGGGCGCTGGACTCTCGTGGCAAATGGTACCGGGTTCGAATCACGGTACCGACACTTTCCAGTCTACCCAGCTATAAATCGGTACCCGACTCTGCTTTTTTAGTTAGGGAAGGAAAAAGCAGCGAGGAAGGGAACTGGTCACTGTGACAGACAACTCAGCCGTCCCTGAATTTGTTAGATGGTGGTAAGAACCCTCTCAAAACATTGGTACCCCTGAAGTGTTGGATGATATGGTACGACCCTTCGTAACGACCCCTTCGGATAGCATCAGTGCCCCCGAATATTGTGGTAACTTTTCGTCAAACGGGATTTTTTTTCACCTGGACTCATTAGCTATGCAACCTTTCCACGTTTGCTGATTAATATGTGGACAGTTTATCTACCGTTCATTCTGGTCATCGCATTGAGTTAAGGAGAGGTTAAATCACGCCCACGGATATCTCTTGAGCAATCATATGCAGTTATTTTCATTAACTTGGCCCAGTTGGGGCGATGCCAGAATCAAACAGAAAGTAGCGGCACACGATCAAACAGACATGGGGGAGATCTCAGGAAAGACTAGCGGCACGCTATCAAAAAGGCAGTAGTGGTCCCTGAAACGAACGACGCAAGTTTCCTGCCGGTATTTCGCATCTCTGTGTTAACCACAGAACCGATCGCAGTGGGAGCGAACGAGAAAGCCGACGCGGACGCAACGAGCGGAGATACGGAAGACCAGGGCGGCATCTCTCTTTAGTCTGGCGGTCAGATCCCCAAAAGTCTCATGAGATCTAAAAAGGTGTCAAATTTTAACATGTCCCACTCATCTTACATTCCATTTTAGATATATACAGACCATGAAGAAATGCATTTTATCACTCGTTGGCCAGACCTTGACAGAAGCACTAGCTATATTTGAAATCGTGTTAGATTTTCCCCTGGATTTTCATATATATTTGCAGTGAATTCTATTCTGTGCAAAACGGTAAAATATAATTGTGTAAAGTGATCAGTGGTCTAGTTCATTCATTCTATTTCACTGGATTTTGCGTTAATTTAAATCTATTAAATTAAACCATCTCAATAGTTCCAGTTGTAAATGTAATGATATATCTATTATATTATTTCAAAAGATAATAGATGCTTAAATGCTTAAATTAACTTTTAAAAGTCGCGAAGGAATTTATAACTAATTGAGTTAAGTCATATATATAGATGTGTGTTTTAACCATTTAAACCCGCAAAGTGTCTTCTTAAATATATAATTAAATACGCAAGTGTATATTATAGTCTTAACGGGAAATTCATCGCGCTTTAGAATGTTATTTGATTTTTCGGTATATTACATGTTGTTTTCTTTCATACAGAGTGATCGTAACCTGCGATCCCAGCAATAAAGAAATCATCTTAAAACTTCCAGACATATTGATGAAACATTTTAAATTTAATCTTGTGGCGGTCCGATGCGGCCTAGCTATCATAATTACATGAAAGAAAGCCTACCCAAGAATATTTAAAAAGAAACCATCAAATTAAATTACAATCTGTAAGATAAACTGGAAGATGAACAGTGCCAGTAGCGATATTTTATTTACTGCCCTACTGTGAGAGAGTACATATTTACCTGAACTGTGACTGGGCCTAGTTTTTCCTCACTGGATTTAAAAACTACCGGTCAGTTGCTATCATCACGCCTTGAAGGAATTTTACCACTAGCGGGAAAAGTAAAGAGACCACTTCATTTTCACCCCTGTATCGAACTGTGTCAGTGCCGTCCCATAGACTCCTTTTTATATAATAAAACACAAGAACTCTTAGGCTTCAAGTCCGGCGATAAGTGGAAATATTTGCTATCAGCAAACCTCGCTACATCTGGGGCGGGACATCGAAGTACCAGACATTTTCATATGTCAAGAGTGTAATTGCTGTTTATATAATTCTATGGATTGTCTGATGCTGCAATCGGTAAATGTGTGTGAGTATATGAGTGTGGGCCCTCACGCGCGTGCATGAATGACAGGAGATTTAATTTTTGAAAACCATTTGTTAACTTGCCTACCGGGTAATACATTTTCTGTATACCCTGCATTGTTCCTTTAAGTGGGATATTTTGTTAACTTTGTTTAAACCCCCCCCCCCCCCTTTTTTCATTTGCTTAGTAAAGGGAAGAACAATTGGGAATAACAGGATTTTTGTCTACCACCCATACCTAATATTGTAACACCTCTTTCAGAGTAATTAAATTCACTGTTGGGTTACATTACCTATGTTCCTGATAACTATCTATCTTTGGACTGGGTTTATCTTTGTCTAAAACAAGCGGGAAGGGCTTAGTCGATACCAATCTTCTTCACCCCCCCCCCCCTCACCTTGTTATTTGTATTTTCTGTACTTATGATAATTTTTATGTAACACTTGATATTTGTTTTTGTGATTTGATTTTTAAGGTTAATAAACAGCCTAAACTTATTTAGTACTGTGTTGGAATACCCAAAGCCCAAAATTTCCTCTATCTGTTTAATAAAGTTTGTATTCACGTGCGTCTGTGTGTTTGAAGCACCAAATTGGTGTGAGCGCAGGGGCGTGTCTGGAAACTGGCAAATAATTGTTTGATCAGGAGAGTGAAGAGAAGATTGAGAGGAACGATTTGTCGTAAATAAGTCTGTCCTTACTCTCCCCAGCAATCTGTGAAGCAACTATTTACTCTCTACATTTTCTATCACTGAGCTTTTCACCACCATTCTCCACTCTAAACAGGACCACGATTTCTAAGTCTCTTTCTCTCAAACTAAATTTACGACAGTCACCCCACCTCTCGATGCTGGACATAGTATGGGGAAGTCTCTAACACTTTACTCCCCTATGGGAGTACCTTTACCCTGTTACGAGTGGCTGACGCCTGTCTCCGTTTATGCGTATTTAGTCATTTCTGTGATGGGGTCTTAATTATTTATGTTTTCATTATTACAGTCGGCAAGAGGTGTCGGTTCAAAGCTGTGCGCAAGAAAGACAAGAGGGCACTGGACATAAATCCAGCAGCCTGAGAGGATGAAGCTGCTGATCGCGCTAAGTGGTGATGCTCTCTACGGCGTCGCCTCAGATTGGGCGAAAAGAAACTCTCACGGCAAGCAGGGAGAGGAGACAAAGTCAAAAAAAAAACACTTGGAAAATAAGCAGCTGAGGGCTGTCACCTCAGGGGCGCATTCCCATAGTCATTTATGACTGAAGATGTTATTATTATTATTATTACTAGTGTAAAAGCCCGTCATAAGACGAGAATTACATTCAAAAGCACCAATACCTAACGGCAATTTTACTTAATCAAAAGTATTTTTTTTAAACCACTGTGCATCACCACAGTCCACGAACTACGTAGCAGCAGCGAGGATCCCAATGTGTGTATACGGGATCATACATTCTATAAATATATTTTTGTGCACACCGTCATTTGCGCATTCTTCTTTGGTAAGTGTTACTTTTTTCGGGAGAGTACATATAAGGGAAACAATACAATTAATGTCTAACTTTCAACTAAAGTTGCTTCCCTTAGCGTTACGCACTGACATAAAAAAGCTGGGATTTTTTATAAAGGATTATTATTATTATGGGGTAGGCATAATGTAAATCAAATTGTTCCAGAAACCACCACTGTAAGTGCATTTGAATGCTTGCTGCACACGTTTCGTTATGAGTTATTATTATTATTAAGGTCGGCTTAAGGAATTTTCATTAACGTCTGGTGCCGCACAGGCAGAAACTGGCTATCATTTTGTCAACATCTCGGTTGATCTACAGCAGAGGAAGGCCCCCCAGCAAAGGGCAATGCTGAACATCTACTTCAAGATGCCAAACATATGAGCAACAGAGAAAACACATAAGTCCGTCACCTGTACTATTCGTGGAAAAGCTCTACGGAGATTCAAATAGCCTCAAACTGACTACTGCTTTCTTTGAAAACATTCAAGTGGACGTCTGAGAGTGTACGAAGAAGAAGAATAAAAAGAAATACTGAGTTATTAAATTATCTAACTTGATAAAATGACGTTTGTCTTCAGGCTTCACAGTATTTCAGATTTCGAATAAGACCTATCTATTTGTAACTTTTATTTCTGTAGGACGATCTACTTCGTGCAATGCCTTTGACAGAGCGGTGAAAAATTTATACTAAATTGTATTTAGCTAAACGTTAGCTTTACTTTAAAGAAAAGATCACGTTTCCATCATACACAGTTTGTGAAAAAAGTGAAGATAAGTAAGCCAGTACCTGAGTTTCCATTCAGAATGCAGAAAATTACCTTAAAATTTGTATACATTGCATTTACATGCCGGAGTGAGAGGGTTATTTCGAAATTTTCCTATCTTGTATATGTTGTTATTTTTTCCCTTCCGTCACCTGTGGATGTTACAAATCACCCCTTTTGATCTACTAATAGATCGCGAATAATTGGTAGCCGACCATTCGATTCCGGAAAAAGGGCTCATAAAAGAAGCGCAATTCAAAAATTCGTAAAAGGTGCTACTAACGGATATCCCCAGATGTGAAGGCGTGTCATGTTGTAAAAAACTGCCCTTGCAATTCTTAAACGTAGTCCATAATCCACAAAAATGTCCAGTAAAGCTCTGGACACATGCATTTACTGATGGTTCAGCAAAAAAAGGCAATTGAAAATGTGGGAGATGGCATCCTCTTTAAATTAAGACAGAATTCACTTTATGGCAATCGCCGTTGGTAAATACTGCAATAACTTTAATGCTGAAGGAGAAGCCCTGAAACAGGCAGCGGAAACTCTTATTGAGTACAAAGCTCATGCGGAAAAACAGACAGTAATCTTTACGGATGCCATCTCAGTAATAACAGCGCTGAAGAGCCACCATGCTAAAGGAATGAAAGATCTGATAAACTCTCTTGAAAGCCTGGCCAAATGCTTCAACAAGTGCACAATCCAGTGGATACCAGCTCATTACATCATTCCAGGCAACGAAGAGCCAGATGAACTTGCAACGAAACGATGTAATGACATGAAATGGCTAAAACAACTATAAAAGCCAAATAGGACAGAGAACACCCAGGTCACATAAAAGGTGATGCCTATCACCAGCTATCTAGGCAAGACCAGGTCATCATTTTCCGCTTAGGCACGTCACAATAGGCTGAGGTACCATCTATATCACAAACACATGATTGGTCCAACAGATCTCTGCTCCTGTGGCCCCAGCCTCCCCTCATGACAGCCGACCATCTGCTCCAGTCCTGCCCAACATACAGCAGTGGACGGAGTGGCTGTTAAAGGTTTTCAGGACGCTTATATTATTTAGTACTGGCTTTTGCATCGGTGTTTGGACTTGAACATACGAACACTGCAAACTGTAACGCGAATAAGGGACGTTCACTTCGAAGTCATTTATATAGATTTATTTTATACTGGACAAACGATGAGCTCCAAATTTTGATGAAAAATAGTGGCATGCATTTTCATATCATCATCATCAGCTGCCATCTCCACAACGAAGGTTGGCTGTAATGGATCTCCAACGTCTTCTGTCTCTTGTTTTGGTGGTGCACTCTGAAAGACTCTTTCCTGTCCATCTCTTGATATTATCTTCCCACTTATAGCGCTGTCTTCCCCTTGCACGTTTGCCTTCACCTCTCCCTTCTATTATGGTCTTCTGCAGGGTTCCTTAAGCTGACTACTGCCTTTATTAGAGTAATTAATGTGGAAGTCTGAAGGCGAACGTGATGTCAGGAACCTTAAGCTGACTACTGCCTTTATTAGAGTAATTAATGTGGAAGTCTGAAGGCGAACGTGATGCCAGGAACCTTGAGCTGACTACTGCCTTTATTAGAGTAAATGAAACAAACATAATGGTATGTGCAGTTCCCTTTTTTATGTGTTATAAACCTTTATTAGAGTCATTAATGTGGAAGTCTGAAGGCGAACGAGATGTCAGGAACCTTGAGCTGACTGCTGCCTTTATTAGAGTCATTAATGTGAAAGTCTGAGGGCGAACGAGATGTCAGGAACCATGAGCTGACTGCTGCCTTTATTAGAGTCATTAATGTGGAAGTCTGAGGGCGAACGAGATGTCAGGAACCTTGAGTTGACTACTGCCTTTATTAGAGTCATTAATATAGAAGTCTGAAGGCGAACGAGATGTCAGGAACCTTGAGCTGACTACTGCCTTTATTAGAGTCATTAATGTAGAAGTCTGAAGGCGAACGAGATGTCAGGAACCTTGAGCTGACTACTTCCTTTATTAGAGTCATTAATGTAGAAGTCTGAAGGCGAACGAGATGTCAGGAACCTTGAGCTGACTACTGCCTTTATTAGAGTCATTAATGTAGAAGTCTGAAGGCGAACGAGATGTCAGGAACCTTGAGCTGACTACTTCCTTTATTAGAGTCATTAATGTAGAAGTCTGAAGGCGAACCTCTCCACATGTAAGCCTACCTTGCCGTGGTTGGAGAGCTTGAGCGCCTCAATGATCCCGGGAGCTATGCCGGCGGGAGTTTTACTCCTGGCAGGGTCACCCAAGCCGGACAGGTCCTGGGTGAGGGGCCAGACTAAATGGGCTGAGGAGTGGGTGGAACCCTATAGGTGTAGATGCAGAACCCACCGGCGAGTGGTACATGCTCTGGTCTGCACCAATCCACCCCCACTTCATGGGTTAAATGCTTTCTTGCCTCATTCTTCACTGTTTGTCGTCTATCACGCCCATGGCGACCGTTGCCTCAATTGGCTGTGTGTGGTGTACCCGGAAACGGGGCCTCCCAGTACTGAGGCAAAGTTAAGTCCCCGATGTCACTTATCGGTGCAGAATTGAGAGAGATGGCTGAGCATCACAATCCCTCCTGTGTTGCAGCATGATGAGAACCCAGCATTGCACACTGAGCTTGGGGGGATCACTTGGGCACCAGACTTAATACTGGCTCTTGACTGGATGGCCGCATGCAGGAGATTTCTACAATGGAGGGTTGGCAGGTGGTGGGTATCGGGAAGTGGCTCTGTGCAGGACGTGAGGATTCCTTGGGAGAGCCCAGAACCAGAGCACAGCATTGTGCAAGCTCTGCATAGTTGGAGAGCCCCCTGGATGACGGGGAATGCACAGTGTGCTACCCCACCTATCCCCAACTGCTAACTTAGAACCAGAAGTGGGGTCCTCTGTATGCGTGCCAGGCCAGGATAAAATGCCTGGGAAAGAGACTGGAGCTCAGAACTCCCTAACTCAAAGTTGCAGGATGGCAGAAAAGCCACGGGAAAGACAGGGCTATTTTGAAGATAACGCAACCATATTTTCACCATACGAGCTCGGACGCCGCCTCGGTAAACAAGGTCCGCGCAGAGCAGTGACACCCCCAGGCTGCTTGCGAATAGTCTACTACTGGGAACATAAACAGATTAGGGATGAGCCCACTCTCCCGTTGAACAGGTGCTAAAGTCGTAGATACTGGGCCAGAAGGCGCACCGGAAACCACAGTATCATGCAACTCGCTTTTTTTTTTCTATGGAGAGTACACCGTCAAATAAATCTCGTTCTGGTGCTCGCCCTGTGGAGCTCCACCAGGCAGGTGCAGTGCCGGGCTCTGAGCCTCGACAGAGCCCACCCTCAGCTACTGGAGGACCCTCTAGACCGTCTTGTGGAGTCAGCAGACGGCGGAGGAGAACTACTGACCAAAACAAAACAGAAAAAGAGAAACCCAGAGTGCCACTTGTCATGATGCACTGGAATGCAGAGGGAGTGAACAGCAAGCAGGCTGGATACAGCAAAAAGACAGAGCTGGAAAACATCTTGTATGAGAAGCAAGTCAGTGTTTGCTGTATCCAAGAGACTCACTTGAAAGCAGATCAAACCTTTAAAATAAGGGGATATCAATGCTTCAGATCCGACAGACAAGATAGACGAAAAGGAGGAGTACTTACTCTTGTAAGGAATAACATTCCTGCACACGAAAGGAAAACCTTCATGGATGGAGCAGAATATCAGCTGTTGCAGATAAAGGTAGACAAGATGGAAATAGAACTCCTGAACTATTACTGTCCGAACAACAAACCCCTGAGTCTCAGCTCTATACAGGTACCAGCCACCAACTTTATAGCAGTTGGAGACTTTAATAGCCACTCCCAGAGCTGGGGCTATAACCATCTGGATCACAGAGGTGAAGAGGTTGAAACTTGGCAAGATGATCACTCCCTAATCCTAGTCAATAATGCCACAGATACTCCTACCTTCTACTCCAGAGGATGGCACACAACTTCAACACCAGATCTTGCCTTCTCCACACCAGATATAGCTGGATCTATTAGTAGAGAAGTAGGAGACCAACTAGGGGGAAGCGACCATCGCCCAATCTTTCTTACTGTCCAGAGTGCAACTCTCAGTACAGGCCCAGCCATTACAAGATGGAACTACAAAAAAGCCAACTGGGGTTTATTCAGGCATCAGGTGAACACGCTGCTGTCTACCCTCAAGGTACAGAACAGAGACATTAATGAAGTGGTAAAAGACTTCAACAGATGCATACTACAAGCTGCAAAAGAAACCATTCCCAAAGGATGCCGGCGTAACTACATACCATACTGGTCCAGCACACTCCAAGAACGTCAGGAAGCTATGGACAAGGCTAGAAAGGACGCAGAGTCTCAGCCTTCACTTGAAACTCACAACAAATGGAAAAAGGCTGTAGCAGAGTTTCAGAGAACAAAGCTAGAAGAAAAACGGAAAAGCTGGAGAACTAAAACGGCATCGCTGAACCTTGAGAAAGACGGCAGGAAACTTTGGAGATTAGTCAAGTCTCTAAATGAAGAGCGTTCCTCACCAAGGCAGACTATCACATTGGATGAAGGTGGCAAACTTTTCAGAGGAAAACAAGCTGCAGACTTGTTTGCTAGAAGATACAGTTCAGAAAGCAACTTACCCATTAACATAGACCATCAGAGAGAGATAAGAAAAGAAATACTGGCAACCATGGGACAGACAGATACTCCTGCCCCAATGAGGGAACCCATCACACTAGGAGAACTACAGAAGGCTATTTCCAAGCTTAAGTTTCAAAAGTCACCCGGCCCAGACAAAATCAGCAACGAAATGCTAGTAAATCTGAGCTCAGCAGCAAAGACAAAACTGCTTGAGATATTCAACCACAGCTGGTTGAAAGGAACGGTACCCCAAGTATGGAGAGAAGCCATCACAATACCCATACTAAAGAAAGGGAAATGTAAGACCGAGGCTGCAAGTTACCGGCCAATCAGTCTCACAAGCTGTGTTGGGAAGACTATGGAGCGAATAGTCAACCACAGATTGAAATGGTATTTAGAGTCTGAGCAGATCCTGGTGCCGGAACAAGCTGGATTTAGAGAATGCTACAGTATAGAAGACCAAGTTACTTACTTGTCTCAAGCAATAGAAGATGCCTTCCAGGAGAAGAAAAAGGTCCTAACGATCTGGGTCGACTTCAAGCAGGCCTTTGACAAGGTGTGGAAAGATGGCCTCATTGCAAAACTTAGGAGAAGTGGAATCCAAGGCAACATGATGAAATGGATCCAGTCATACTTGCATAACAGGAGAACTAGAGTCACTCTTGACGGTCTGCAGAGCAGAAAAGTGTTGCTCCATCAGGGGGTACCTCAAGGAGGAGTAATTTCCCCAACACTCTTCCTTGTTTACATCAATGACCTGGTGAAAGATCTCCCTGCAGGAGTTAAAGCTGCCTTATATGCAGATGACCTAGTACTCTGGTGCGCTGATGAAAATGTCACCACAGCAAATTATAGAATGCAGCGGGCAGCAGACATGCTAGTGTCATGGGCAGAGAAATGGCTTATCACAATAAACACAGACAAAACCTCCACAACACTGTTCTCCCTCGCCCCCAAGGACAAATCAGCTAACATACACCTAGGGACAACCGTGATCAAGGAAGAAAGCTACCCCACCTATCTTGGGGTGACATTTGACCAAAGGCTTACATGGAATAAGCATATTGAAAATGCAGAAGGAAAGGCCCGAAGACGACTAGGCATACTCAGAAAATTAGCAGGTACCAACTGGGGAGCAAATGAACGAAATCTAAAGAAGATTTATAATGGAGTAATAAGACCACACTTAGAGTTTAGCTCAGCAGCATGGTCATCAGCTGCTAACTCACATCTGCAGTCTTTGGACAAGGTGCAAAATCAAGCTCTCAGGCTCATTACAGGAGCCATGAAAACTACACCAATAACAGAGATGCAGAAGGTTGCTGGATTACAGACATTGTCCCATAGAAGAGACACAAAAACCATGATCCAGATGGAAAAGTACAACAGTATGCCAATGCACCCAATGAAGGCAAGACTAGATGATCTGGCATTGGGACGTCTAAAGCGTAGCAGCTTTGTGCATCGGGGGAAAAGACTTATAAGACAGCATCAAGAAGACCTATCCATGAAGACAACACCACTGAAGCCCACCCTATACCCTGTACCATGGGAGCAGGCCAGCAGTGCCCTCCAAATTAATACATCAGTCAGTGGTCTCACAAGTGGATGTGAGTATAATGATCTGCAAAAACGAACTGCTACATTGAGTATGATCCAAGAAAGCTATCCCGATCAATCATGGATACATGCCTATACAGATGGATCAGCAACTAATGCTGTTAGGAATGGAGGTGCCGGTATCTTTATCTCATATCCTGACAACCACTATGAGACTAGGCACATTCCCACTGGTAAATTCTGTTCCAACTATACAGCTGAGGTTCAAGCTCTAGAGCAAGCTGCAAATATGATTTATAACACCAACTCTGACTGCCACCAGGTAGTCATCCTCACAGATGCACTGTCTGTCCTGCAAGCTCTCAAGGGTGGTAAACTCCCGCATCTGAGAAATGAACTAAACAAGGTAGCTGCCAAAAAGAGAACCATACTTCAGTGGGTACCATCTCATTGTGGTGTACCCGGAAATGAAAAGGCAGATAAACTTGCAAAAAAGGGAGGAGAATGTGAACAAGAAGATAATGAAGTCACATACTTTGAGAAAAAGAGAGCTATCCAGACTATCAGAAGAGAACAGAACCAACCCAAAGACGACTATCACACTCTCGACCGGCAGGGACAGATAACTATTTTTCGACTCAGGACAGGGCATAACAAACTGAATAAACACATGCACAAGCTACGATTGTCTGCTTCACCACTGTGCACATGTGGATTAAACGAACAAACTGCTGAGCATGTTCTACAGGACTGTCCTCTGTATGACCAGTTAAGAAAGATATACTGGCCCAATGACTCAACACTAAACTCAAAGCTATATGGAGTTAAAGAGGAACTTCAAACAACAGTCGAATTCATCATGAGAACTCGTCTGACGGTGTAATCATCAAAGATGCGATCGCAAGAAGAAGAAGAAGAATCAATACGAACGAAAAGAATGGCAATCTGTTGACGGGAGACCATATAAAAGAAAATTCCAAGCAGTCAAAGGTCAACGCAATTATATTAGCACATGCTGGAAGCAGACAGAATGGGCTTGTCCTGATGCAGAGCTTATTCTTCAAATCAAAGTCTGTAAGATGGTAGGGACTACCACAGTGAAATGAATGGTCACATTTTTCGAGATTGGATAGTAATACACTCCTCCCTGACTCAGATAGGCCGTCTTGCCTGGTGAATTGATAAAGCGTCCTATCATAATGTTCTAGCGCAGGAGGATAAAAGCTCCCACTTGTGCCGCAAGCACGACAGACGAAATCAGGCGGGGGCTTGTGAATGAAAATCTCTTCGCTGACAACCGCTATTCTAAACCAGAGTTGTTGCAGCTTGTGAGACAGAGGAAATAAGACAAAAGTGGTATCTGATTGATAAAAATCATCCAAGAGCAGGGTCATTTTTCCTCCTTCGACTCCCACCTTACCATTCTCACCATAACCCAATAGAGCTGGTTTGGGCAAGAGTTTTAAAGGCAAGTGGCCGCCCAGAACACCACTTTTTAAAAATGTGCGATGTTAAGACATGACTCGTGAGGCCCTTTTCACGAATAGACACAGAGTACTGGGCTAAATGTGAAGAACACGTGCTCCAGGAAGAAGAAGATTACTGGCAGTGAGATGGCTTGCAGTTTATCCAACCAATAACTGTTGTGAACTTATTGGAGTCGTCCGATTCGGAATGAGGCACGTCGATCGCATTCCTAATTTCATATGCCAATCTATAATAACACATAAACAGTTACGATTCGTCATAGCTTCCTGATGATTTACTGCTATCATGGTTCATTATCAGATCATCATTCCTCGTATCAAAATCACGTGAACAACCAATCACACATTTAGGACACGCCTTTGAACCGTCTTGTCGCACAAATGTTGTGATTTACTGTAAGAATTAATGTTACGGGCAGATTTAGGCAAATGTTCCAAGAAGATCAAAGAAAATCGCCGTTTTGCATATTTCGAGACAGCTGTGGATGTAATGATCGCAAATTCTTAACTGCATGGAAAATCTAAGACTGCATGCAAAAATTCATGTCCATACAACAAACAGTTTTGGAGAAAATTGACGCTTTCTGTGGGCACGAATTTCCGAACGGACTATACTTTCTCATGCATGTCGTACGAGGCGACTAATATGAGGTTGTACGTGGGGGTTGTGCGCAACATCATCATGTAAAACAGACTGTTAAAGAAGCCACAGCCGCAAGAGTATGTGAATGGTTGGTGCAGGCTTCTTGCAAGGGGACCAGCTGCGTTGGTGGTTCCATACTTCAAAAGGAACGAAAATAATGATTATGGTGAGGATGATGATGATGATTGAAGCTCGCATAAAATCTACTGCAATGTTTATCCTTCACCAGGAAAATATAAAAGTTTTTGTAATGAAAGCGCGTGCAGTAGATTTCAGTCGTTTGATCGTTTCGAATATATCACCGCCTCTCGTAGTACGCGTGCGCACTCTCACCATCTGTGCTCTAGGTCAGCCGTAATGTTCAGTTGACTCTATCCATAACAGATACTGTAAACTGTTCTAGTGGCTTGTAGAAGTCCATAACGCCGGTTTATACGATAAAAGAATGGCGCGAATAGGGCAGTATGTTGAATCCCGCTTTCGTCTGATCTTCACAGACTGCTTCGCAAAGATTTCCCATTCAAAAAAAAAAAAAAAACAACAACAACAACAACAAACTACTGTAATTCCGAAACAAAGAAATGTTTTATTAATTACTATAAGTACTAGCCCAGTAAGTCTAGGGGACATATCAGTGACGGATATCGTAGGGGTAAGGAAGCCGCACCAGCCTCCTATCGCGAGACTAAGAGCTCAAAGGGAAAGATGGAAGATGACATGACACCATGCCAGGTTCATATAGGCCCTATGTCAGTTTCATCACTATAAGTCAATAAAATGGAATGTAACAACATTTTCACTCTCTTAAAACAGCACTCGTTATATATTATTGTCGTAAATACAGGTAGAACTGTGAGATTCGTCAAATGTAGTTTAGCACTAGTGAGGAAAAGAAAAATTCAGGAGTGAAACGATTGCCCACATAGTTGATATATTGTTTTATACCAAGGCGGTTTCTCGCTGGAATCATTCCCTCGTCAAGTCACATGTCTTGTGAACCTGTGACAGTACATAAACATGTCGAAATATCTGTGCGAAATCTGTCAACGCAGGTTGTACTTTATATCATTTGATTTATTCAGCACAGCTTGATTCTTTTCGTTAACAACTTTAAGAAATGTTCATATTGCCATGGAACACTTTTTTGAATTTGTGGGAAGAGAGCAAAAAAAAACCAGATTTTTCAATGAATAAGGCAAGAAGGCGAAAATGGCTGTTTACCGCTCCACATATGTTCAAGTCTTGAGTTATGGATGCGAGTTATAGGCAATGACTACAACGCACAAAAGCCAGCTCCAAACCTCAGAAATGAGGTATCTGAGAAAGGTGGTTGAAGCAGGGGTGTACTTAAAGTATTTGGCAACCGGAGCGGATCCTACCTTTAACACCCCTGTCATGAACTATTCTAATCCACATATATAAATTATTAGGTAAATATGAAGCCTAACAAATAAAATTAATAAAGAGAAGAGCAATGGTAAAATAACAGTGCTGTCACAAAGAATGTACTCGAAATCCCCCTTGTTTTCTGCTTCGTCTGCAAATTGTAACGCTTTCACGTTGATATAAAAGCTTACTGTATTATTACCCGCCTTCTTCAATGAAACGTGTGCTGCATTTCTAAGAAAAACATTGAGACGTACTGCGTAATGACCTAAATTAATCCTAACATTAATTATATTACGTTACCAAAACGAACGAACAGATGGACAAAAGGATAGCGAGAGGGGAGGGCTGAAAATCAGGAACGCATGCAACACGCGACGCGCGATATACAAATGCTGGCATCACGCGTGTAAGTCTACAAGCACTAACTTTTTCAGACGGACAGTGATAAAATACACTACCCTTTCCCAGAGTTAGGTTTATAAATCATAAAAAACTCTTATTAGAAAAGATAACATTAGATGGGTTTACGGTTGAAAACATAACAGTACCCAGACAGCACATCTTCGAAACAGGAGGTAGAAGAAATTGCATATTTTGAACGCAGCCACGTAGCTCCTTTAAATTAGTATTTTTGGGTTCCTTAGGGCTTGCTGACAAATAATATGTAAAACGTTACGCAAATAGTCCAGGAATTAATAAATTATACCCAAAATAAAATATTGGGGGTGCCTGACAGCATAAAATCATTTCTGCTCATAAGATTTTTTTTAACGTGTTTGAAAAAAATTTACGTTACAGAAATAGCCTACCATGTAAACTCCAAATTGATTGGAGCGCAACAAATGAAAGCCTAACCACGATTGGTCGGGCTATAAATACTATCTCGGTTGTTAGGGGAGACGGGAAAAGATAACATTTTTTCAAACACTTGTCGAAACGTGGCTCATTGGCCAGTCTCGCTGATATACACACTTGGGAGCGTTAGTTCGAGACCACTTGTTTAAATGATTTTGATAAAGCATCAGTGCGTTGAAGCCAGCATATATTTTGCTCACTAAAAGCCTGGAACATAGGCAGATGGAGATTTGTGCCAGTTTGTGCCAGAATTCATTGCTAATCAACGTATCTGTGTTATTCGTATGAATTGTGGTAAGCTTGAACCATTCAATATCTTTTAATGAAAATTGAATGTGAATTGTTGATTTATGCCTGTATATATATATGTGTAGTTCAGTGGCAACGTGAGGTAAAGCCTAAAATGCTCCAGCCTGAACAGAGGGTGTCGGAGAGAAGTAAAACGGCATGGAATGGCCAAACAGTACACTGACACCTGGATGATTGACTAGAAAGAAATAATGCTGGAAGTGCAGAGGCGTAGTAACCATTAAGAAGGGTAATCCTGCACTAAAGTATTTCAGATGAAGCTGACAGTTGGCCTAACGCTCTGAACGCAATGTTTGTGCTGTATTGTGATCAGTGTAAAAGAGAATATAAATTAGTTATGAAGTAGAAGGTACATCCTTCTTGATTTCAGGGACAGTGGTCTTGATGGTACTGAGCAGCACCTGGTCAGAGCTTTGCTGAATCCAGTGTCGGACAGCATACTCCTTGGTCTTTTTAGCTATCAGTGAGGTGTCTCCAGAGCCCAGGGGAGAATTCGAGCAGAGGAGTCCTTTCCTGCCGCCATCACGCAAGATAAGCTGATTTGGCCAGCTGAGCTCAACATTATGCCCCCTCATCTTGAAATGACTTTGTAAAAATAACATTCAGAGGGGAATTTAATTGTCTTAAAATCAGGAACTGTGAACATCTCCAATACTAGTCCCTAAAGACAAACTATTGAAGTCATGATGACAAATACCAACAGAGCTTGAACAAAACAAAACCAGTATTACCTCATTTTACTACTACACAACTGACACACATAGAACATTTGTAATAATATATGTCACTACAATATTCATATTAAATACATTCTGTACATAACTTGTAATTTAAATTGATTGTGATTCCTGGTTCCCTTGTAGTTGAATCAGGACACATATTCATTCATGCCAGTAATGAATACATATTGTTATTTGAAAAGTTATCACTGACTCCTTAAGATATTCTCATAGAGTGTTATATGTATGTGAGTGTCACAGTGTTGTCAAGAGTAGTGGATTAAATTAAATTGTTTATCTGTCTGTTGTTGTGACTTACACTTCACCATACACATACCCTAGACACATAACGTAGCATCACACTATTCCAGAATAATTCTGACTGAGATATATAGATATGTGGTAGCAAGTAAGGTTATCTATAATACACTACTCTTAATAGATATAGATACCTTCACAGCTGATCTCAGTCAGTACACTAAGTCCCCTATAAATATTTATAACATCCCACTTCACCACATATATTGGGGTCTCGCTCCCGGGATTTTGAATCTTTCCCTATTAAAAATATTGGGGGTAATTCACTTCAGGGAATATAAGAATTAAAAGGTATCCTTGGGTGGAATTAAATAAGGTTGAGCTCACGGTGCCTGTGTTGTCCATTAGATATATAGTTAGAAATTGAATTGTTGGTTAGACATTGTAGAAATTTACCTGATAGACAATGGCGGACCTGGCCAAATTTCGATCTGCTGCGGTTCAGACTGCAAAAGAGTTAGGATTAGATGGGCAAGTTATGGTTGCCTATGTTACTACGGAATGTGACAAATTTATTGAACGCGAAGAAAGAAGGTTTGAAGCCGAAAGAAAGTTAGAGGCTGACAGGGAAATTAAGAAGTTACAGTTTGAAGCTGAGGCTGAGACTAAGAGGTTGCAGATTGAGGCTGACAAAGAGGCTAAAGCATTGGAAGCCGAGGAAAGAAGACAAGCTGCAGAAAGAGAAGAAAGAAAATTAGCTGCAGAAAGGGAAGCAGAAGATAAAAGATTACAAAGGGAACATGAGTTACGACTAAGGGAGTTTGAGTTTCAAGGCCATGCTCCTGAAAATGGTGCCAGTCCCTTTGCCTCTGATGCTACGGTTACTCAAGGAGCCTCAACCTCAGCTATGAATTTTCATTTAGATCATTTTGTTGAGAAAGACGATGATATTGAGAGCTACCTAAATAGGTATGAACTATTAGCTACCACGTATGGGTTAGAGAGAGAAAGGTTGAGCTTAAAGTTATCTCAGGGACTTCGTGGGGCAGCTTATGAAGTTTTTGCAAAAATGAGCAGAGGTGATCAGGAAAATTATGACATGCTAAAGCAGGCTCTTTTGTTAAGGTATGAAAAGAATGCAGAATTTTTATAGGAAAAAATTTAGGAATGCTAAACTACTGTCAGGTGAAACCTATCACCAGTTCTCTGCACGAATAGAGACATACTTGGAGAAATGGACTTCTCTGGGGAAAACCCAAGATCTTAAGGAAATGGTCCTTATAGAGCAATTAAGAGAGTCCATGGCTCCAGACCTGAGAAAGTTTCTCATGGAACAAGGTGCAGAGAGGCTGGGTGAGTTGCTAAATGTTGCTGAAAGGTATCAAGCAGCTCAAGCAGAGGTAACAGGTAATAAAAAGAAACAGGTGGATAACTTTAGGGCACCACAGAACTTTAATAAATTTGATCCTAGGGATCAAAATAAAGGTAAGCACCAATTTGATAGGCCACGGTATGACAATAAAAATAAATTCCCACAATTCGATGAAAGGAAATATGATGAAAGAAAATCTTTCAACCAAGGAAAAAGGTGGTGTAAGAATTGTCAGATGGACAATCATGACACTGACCGTTGCAGAAGGAAACCTGTGTATATGGCAACCCTTCAGGTCAGGTCGACCTCAAGACAGGAGGAGGATATTATGTTAGATACCACTCCAGAAGAGATGAGGAAGGCACAGGCTGGGGATAAAACACTCAAGCCTTGTTTCAGAAAATTGTCAACTTGTCATACAACTCCAGGCAAGGGAGATTTTTACATGAAAAACAAGTTGATGTATAGGAAGACTGGAGCTAGATCCAATGGTCACGGACAGCTGGTTCTTCCAAAAAGATATAGGACAGAATTAATAAGGAGCCTACATGTGAAACCAGATGGGGACCATGAGAAAATAGGTACCATCATTCAAAAGGTGGCTCACAATTATTATTGGCCCAAAGCAAGATGAGACATTGAGAATTTTGTAGAAAGGTGTAGCATAGCACATGAGGGAACACCCACAAGTGGGAACATGGATCAGGACCTGGACACGCCACGGGGCAAAATTAGGCCTGATAATAAAAAGAAAAATAGATTTGATAAAGTGGACCAAATGGAATGGGAAGCCCCTTTTCACGGACAAGCTTCACTTAACTGTTTTACAATGGCCACTATGCGGAGAGTGCAAAAAGATGTCTTACCCCAGGATAAGCCGAAAATCCCTCAATCGGACTTAAACAAACTGGAGGAAGAGGATGTAGAGAGGAAATCTCTCATCAAGAATTTTAAGTGGGGAGAAAGCCCCAAAAGAAAAATTGGTAGCGGTCGTTTTGTGAATGATAATTCTGGGAGGAAAAATCATCACTATAAAGCTTCGAGTGGAAGAGACCATACCGGTGCATGGACAAATAGGTCCACACAATTAAAGGTCCATATGTAGCTTTGTTAAGAACGTGGACTGATGAAAAGGCAGAGGAAAACATTACATCTTCATACCAATATGTGAATGAGCTGACCACTCGGTTAAAAACTGGCTGGAAACTTGCCAATGAAAATTTGAAACAAGCCAGGAAGAAACATGCTGCCTATTATAACAGGAAGGCGAAAGACAGAAATTTGGCTGTGGGAGAGAAAGTACTGCTTCTTTTGCCGGGAGTCAGAATAAGTTACAAATTGGATGGCAGGGTCCATATACAGTTCTAGAGAAGGTGTCTAGAACAAATTATAAGATAGATAAGAAGGGGAAAGAAAAAATCTATCATGTGAATCTCCTGAAGAAATATTTGGAAAGAGAACATCAGGAAGAGACACACTTGTTGACCTTGTCCATCGCCATGGAGATGAAAAAGGAACCACTTTCATCATTTGAATATCCATTACACCCCTGTGAGACAGCAGCACAGGTGAAAATCAGTACACATTTAACGAAAACTCAGAAAGAGAGAGTGCAACAGGTTCTAAATAATCATGCAGAGGTGTTAACAGACCGACCAGGGCATACAAACCTATTGGAATATGATATGAAACTCATAGACTCCACACCTGTCTGTATGAAACCATATTCGATTCCGTTTGCTAAGGAAAAAGCTTTGAAGGAAGAGATAGACTATCTATTGAAGGAAGGAATTATTTCGCACAGTGAGTCTTCGTATAGTTCCGGGGTTGTACTCTTAAGGAAGCCCTCTGGAGAACATAGACTCTGTATAGATTACAGGAGACTGAATGCTATTACAGAAGGACAGGTGGATCCATTGCCGGATACAAATCAGCTGTTTGCCAGACTAAATAAAGCTAAATATTTCTCAAAAGTGGATCTGAGTAAAGGATACTATCAGATTCCAGTAAAGCCTGAGGTTAGACCATACCTAGCTTTTAGTACCTCAGAAGGACACTATGAGTTTAATAGATTGCCATTTGGATTGAAGAATGCGCCTAGTGTCTTCTCTAGAATGATGAGAAAATTATTGGATCCTCTGAATAATCCCTGTATAACAAATTTTATGGATGATATCCTTATAGCAACAGAAACATTTGAGGAACACATTGACTCTCTGAACATGCTGTTTGATCGACTTAGGGAGGCAAATTTAACAGCCCGACCAACCAAATGTTGCGTTGGATGTAAAGAATTGGAATTTTTGGGACACACAGTTTATCAGGGAAACATGACCCCTGACCCAAAGAATTTAGAGAAACTACAGAAAGCCCCGAGACCACAAACCAAGAAGGACGTGAGATCCTTTGTCTCATTATGTGGTTTCTACCAGAAGTATATCAAAAACTTTAATTCCATATGTGCACCGTTAACTGAATTGACACGTAAAGGACATCCAGATCGCATTACATGGACACCACAATGTGAAATGACTTACCAAGAATTGAAGGAAAAGCTCACAAGTAAACCCATTTTGAAATTACCTGACTTAAGTCAAGAATTCATAGTAAGGACGGATGCAAGTAATATTGGGTTAGGTGCAACTCTACTACAGAAATCAGATGCATTGGATGGGGAATTAAGCCCAGTGGCATATGCTAGCAGAAAGTTGAATAAAGCTGAAATCAACTACTCAACTAGCGAAAAAGAATGTCTTGCAGTAATATGGGCAATAAAGAAATTCAATATTTATCTATATGGGAAGGCATTTAAGTTGCAAACTGACCACAAACCTTTATCGTTTTTAGCACAGGCTAAGCATGAGAACTCTAGGTTACTCCGATGGTCTTTGCTTCTGGCTCCATATAATTTTAGCATTGAATATATATCTGGAAAAACCAATCTGGGAGCGGATTTTTTAAGCCGCCATCCGTGTGATGAGAATCACCGTAAACCCCAGAAATAATAATAAATTTCTCTATGTGTATATAGAATAAAGGACTGACATATAATGTCTGTTTTAAGAGGGGAGGTGTCATGAAATATTCTAATCCACATATATAAATTATTAGGTAAATATGAAGCCTAACAAATAAAATTAATAAAGAGAAGAGCAATGGTAAAATAACAGTGCTGTCACAAAGAATGTACTCGAAATCCCCCTTGTTTTCTGCTTCGTCTGCAAATTGTAACGCTTTCACGTTGATATAAAAGCTTACTGTATTATTACCCGCCTTCTTCAATGAAACGTGTGCTGCATTTCTAAGAAAAACATTGAGACGTACTGCGTAATGACCTAAATTAATCCTAACATTAATTATATTACGTTACCAAAACGAACGAACAGATGGACAAAAGGATAGCGAGAGGGGAGGGCTGAAAATCAGGAACGCATGCAACACGCGTCGCGCGATACACAAATGCTGCCATCACGCGTGTAAGTCTACAAGCACTAACTTTTTCAGACGGACAGTGATAAAATACACTACCCTTTCCCAGAGTTAGGTTTATAAATCATAAAAAACTCTTATTAGAAAAGATAACATTAGATGGGTTTACGGTTGAAAACATAACAGTACCCAGACAGCACATCTTCGAAACAGGAGGTAGAAGAAATTGCATATTTTGAACGCAGCCACGTAGCTCCTTTAAATTAGTATTTTTGGGTTCCTTAGGGCTTGCTGACAAATAATATGTAAAACGTTACGCAAATAGTCCAGGAATTAATAAATTATACCCAAAATAAAATATTGGGGGTGCCTGACAGCATAAAATCATTTCTGCTCATAAGATTTTTTTTAACGTGTTTGAAAAAAATTTACGTTACAGAAATAGCCTACCATGTAAACTCCAAATTGATTGGAGCGCAACAAATGAAAGCCTAACCACGATTGGTCGGGCTATAAATACTATCTTGGTTGTTAGGGGAGACGGGAAAAGATAACATTTTTTCAAACACTTGTCGAAACGTGGCTCATTGGCCAGTCTCGCTGATATACACACTTGGGAGCGTTAGTTCGAGACCACTTGTTTAAATGATCTTGATAAAGCATCAGTGCGTTGAAGCCAGCATATATTTTGCTCAATAAAAGCCTGGAACATAGGCAGATGGAATTTGTGCCAGTTTGTGCCAGAATTCATTGCTAATCAACGTATCTGTGTTTATTCGTATGAATTGTGGTAAGCTTGAACCATTCAATATCTTTTAATGAAAATTGAATGTGAATTGTTGATTTATGCCTGTATATATATGTGTAGTTCAGTGGCAAACGTGAGGTAAAGCCTATAATGCTCCAGCCTGAACAGAGGGTGTCGGAGAGAAGTAAAACGGCATGGAATGGCCAAACAGTACACTGACACCTGGATGATTGACTAGAAAGAAATAATGCTGGAAGTGCAGAGGCGTAGTAACCATTAAGAAGGGTAATACTGGAATAAAGTATTTCAAATGAAGCTGACTGTTGGCCTAACGCTCTGAACGCAATGTTTGTGCTGTATTGTGATCAGTGTAAAAGAGAATATAAATTAGTTATGAAGTAGAAGGTACATCCTTCTTGATTTCAGGGACAGTGGTCTTGATGGTACTGAGCAGCATCTGGTCAGAGATTTGCTGAATCCAGTGTCGGACAGCATACTCCTTGGTCTTTTAGCTATCAGTGAGGTGTCTCCTGAGCCCAGAGGAGAATTCGAGCAGAGGAGTCCTTTCCTGCCGCCATCACTCAAGATAAGCAGAGTTGGCCAGCTGAGCTCAACATTATGCCCCCTCATCTTGAAATAACTTTATAAAAATACTATTCAGAGGGGAATTTACTTGTCTTAAAATCAGGAACTGTGAACATCTCCAATACTAGTCCCTAAAGACAAACTATTGAAGTCATGATGACAAATACCAACAGAGCTTGAACAAAACAAAACCAGTATTACCTCATTTTACTACTACACAACTGACACACATAGAACATTTGTAATAATATATGTCACTACAATATTCATATTAAATACATTCTGTACATAACTTGTAATTTAAATTGATTGTGATTCCTGGTTCCCTTGTAGTTGAATCAGGACACATATTCATTCATGCCAGTAATGAATACATATTGTTATTTGAAACGTTACTAGTGACTTCTTTAAGATATTCTCATAGAGTGTTATATGTATGTGAGTGTCACAGTGTTGTCAAGAGTAGTGGATTAAATTAAATTGTTTATCTGTCTGTTGTTGTGACTTACACTTCACCATACACATACCCTAGACACATAACGTAGTCATCACACTATTCCAGAATAATTCTGACTGAGATATATAGATATGTGGTAGCAAGTAAGGTTATCTATAATACACTACTCTTAATAGTTATAGATACCTTCACAGCTGATCTCAGTCAGTACACTAAGTCCCCTATAAATATTTATAACATCCCACTTCACCACAACCCCTCACCTCTTATAAGCACACTTGCAAGTGTATTTTTATCTATTAGTACTATCAGAATATCTCTATCTCTTTCCCCCCCCCCCCCTTTTTTTCTCCCCCCCCCCCCCCCCCCCCCCCAGGCTGTCACCCAGGGCGGACCGTACCACTTGCACTACCCTTGATACGCCATTGGGTTGAAGTAACAAGAAGAGACATGGTCCGCACCAGACGATACGGCAAGGCCTCAAAACTCACGCCCCTGGACACCCAAGTAGAACAGTTCCATCTACGATGATTTGGCCATGTCTGCAGAATGAGAGAAGATTGGCTACCACGATAAGTATGGAAAACTAAAAACCAGGGATCCAAACCTCCAGGACGACCCAGAATCCGCTGGGAGGACAAAATTAGCCAATCTCTGAAGGACCGAGAATTAGATTGTAACCAGGCCAGGAGGAAGACAGCCGGCAGGATAGTATGGCGCTCTTTCTGGTAAACCTTGTACACCTCAGGGCAGAAGAGGAACGACTAAGTAAGTAAGTAGCCGTTTTAACGATAATAAAATAAAATACAAATAAAATAGAAGTTTTAAATTCACGTTTTTACATCAGTCCTTTTGTGTGCATTACGACCATTTTAATACTCTGATATGGTGATAAGAGAAACCTGAGACATACTGCCAGCTTTATAAGAGGGAGAGAGAGAGAGAGAGAGAGAGAGAGAGAGAGAGAGAGATGTGGTTATCTGAGAGCGAACGATGAAGAAGAACAAAAACTCTGCTAGTGCAAGAACAGCACTGAGACTCGCCATGAATACCATCTTTTGGCACATTATTTCAACAAGCGATGACAGAAATTCTAATGCTCTGTTGTTCTTATCAAAAGGCAGGGCCGGCCTTAGCCCGATTTAACAGATTTGACCCAATCAAGCCACTCGACCACAGGTGGGGGGTGTCCTCGCATTCTGGATGCCACCACAAGCTTTGATAAAAAAAATTACGTGATTTAAAAAAAAACAGGGTGTTCTATAAAAATACACATCTTGGTTTAAAGTTAAAAGAGGGAAAACAATTGACAATGATCAAACAGAGAGAATTGGCTGACCCATAAGTACTCGTATATCTGGGTATTTTAAGATGTATACAGACATTTTGCATGCGTGATAGCGCGCGTGGTTTTTGAGCAATACCAGAAGATGGCTGCCTCACCTCATAAAACAATATACAGAACAGAGCGAAATCCGCATCAGTTCAATACAGAACGCAATATAAAATTGGTTTTGTTCCATCTTTCTACACACTCCCACATACGCACACACACACACACGCACACGCACGCACACACGCGCGCACACACACACATACATATATATATATATATATATAAATACCCTTTAGCTCCCCAAGGAGCATAGGCCATCAACAAACACATGCCAAGTCTTCCTGTCCTGTGACATCCGCTCAAGTTCTTTCCATGTTTTCCTCATCATTTTCACCCCTGTATCCAGTTCTCTTCTCCACGTGTTTTTGGTCTACCTCTGCCTCTCTTTCCTTGTAGATTCCAGAACAAGGACTGCCTTGTAACGCTATCAACAGGTTTCCTCAATGTGTGTCCTATCCATCGCCAGCGTCTTCTTCTCAACTCTTGTTTCACTGGCACTTGTCTGGTTCTTGTCATCAATTCCACATCTGTGACTTTGTCATACCATTTCCGTCCTTCTATTCTACGCAAGCACCCGTTTATAAAAGTCTGTAGCTTTTTGGTTGTTGTTTTTGTTGCTCTCCGTGTCTCAGAGCCATACAATAAGACTGATAACATTTGAGTTGGAGATTCTTATTTTCGTGTTGGACTTGATGTATCTTGTTCACCATACGTTTCCTAATCCAATGAAAGCTCTTCTTGCTTTTTGTATTCTTATTTTTATATCATTGTCTGTCCCTCCAACTTTGTCAATAATACAGCCAAGATATGTGTACGATTCTACGCCTTTTAGTGGTGTTTCTTTAAGTTCAACCATGTTAACATTTCTTGCATTTATTCTCATAATCTTTGTCTTTTCCCTGTGCATTTTCAGGCCCACTTGTTGTGACCTCTCATCGAGAATTTTCATTTTCTCTTGCATCTGATTATGGTTATGGGACAGAAGAGCCAAGTCATCTGCAAAATCCAGATCATCTAGCTGTTTAGTCAGATTCCACTGGATTCCATTTCTGTTGTGTGATGTCGATGTTTTCATAACCCAATCTATTGCTAGTAAGAAAAGAAATGGAGGCATCCCTGTCTCACTCCCGTTCTAATCCTAAACGGTTCTGTAAGTTGCCCTTCATGAAGAACTCTGCATGTCATGTCTTCATAGATCTTCCTTATTAAGTTCATTTTCCAAATGATTCTCTGTCTACACTGTCAAATGCTTTTTCAAAGTCCACGAATCCGATGTATAGCGGTGAATTCCATTCCAGATTTTGTTCAACTATTATTCTCAATATGGCTATCTTGTCTGTACATGATCTGTTTTGTCGAAAACCTGCTTGCTCATCTCTCAGTTGCTTGTCTATTGACTATTTTAATCTTTCAAAGATGATTCTGTTTAATACTTTTCCTGACACTGATAGTAACATTTTTCCTCTATAATTTGTGCACTCTTGTAAATTTCCCTTCTTAAGCAATTTGACCAGATAACCTTCCTTCCATTCTGCTGGTATTTCCTCTCTTTCCCAGACGTTACCAAGTAATTTATATAACATCTCTGTAGCCGTGTCGATATCTGCTTTGATGGCCTCTGCTGGAATACCACCTGGACTAGTTGCTTTTTTATCTTTCAGAAGCTTTATGGCTTTCTTTATTTCTTCTCTACTTGGTTGTTCACGGCTAATTTGTAGCTCCACTTCTGCTGGCTAGATGTCTGTGGGATTAGTAGGAGCTGGTCTATTGAGAAGTTCCTCAAAATGTTCTGTCCATCTCTTCTTTTGTTCTTGTATATTAATAAGCAATTTTCCATTCTTATTTTTTATGAGGCCGTTTGCTTGCTTATATTTCCCTGTTAGCTTCTTTGTGTTGTTGTACAGGTCCCTCATATTTCCTTTGGCTGCAGCTTCCTCTGCTTCCCTTGCCAACTCTTCAATATACTTCCTCTAGTCTCGTTTGATGTTTCTTCTTACTTCTTTGTTTGCTTCTATGTACAAAACGTCTGTACGTGTTCTTTTCGTGGCTCTCTCACACCTTCAGCCACTCTGGCAGTATCCATTCTTTTCTTCATTTTTCGCTTTCTCCCATTCAATCGCTTTTATTTGGTATAATATTTTTGCCCTTTCATTCATTATTTTTCTCTCTTTGCTGAATCTAGTAGGGTGAAGTCTCTAACACTCCACTCCCCTACGGAAGTATCTGCTATGGGACTATCGTTATCTTTTTACACGCAGACGTGTTTACGTTACGCCAGGTGAACTGTAGTATTATCAGGTAATTAGACGGGCCCACGGATTACGATTGAGTCGCCTTTGAAAGAGACAGGTCTGTGTTGACACAACAGGGTCTTGCACGATCGTTGAATAGAACCACAGAGGGTTTGTCAAGACGGTCGGCGGTCATATCTGTCTGTCTGGTGCACCCACAGGCGTTAATTAGATTAGCGCTTCCGCTGTCCTCGGTCTGTATCATTATTACAGATAAATATGTCTTGAGAAAACATTGGCGGAAGACATTACACCAGGAAAACATGGTCACAAGATTGTGAAGAGGCAGATAGGTGCAGCCGGAAGGGTTACGCCATATTAGCAAGAGGTCACGCGTTTGGAATTTAAAATGTAATTTTTTCAAACATGCGGGGGATGAGTACTATTTAAAACACCCCTACCCAAACAGTGCTAAGAGATTGGATTGGCGTAAAGTAAAAAGCCGGAATAAACTATGGATTCTATTGGAACATCCGACGGAAGCACCATCTGTGATGTGAACGGAGAACTGCACATATAATGTAGTGAAATCAGAAACACAGAACACACAGAGAGACTGCATCGCATCGTTAAAAGCGACTCCCAGAAGCCAGAGAAAAGATCGGGCTCGGTGTTCCTATATTGTAGTAACAGATCGAAGTATTAGGGAAACGTAAAACCTTAAAAAGTAAGCCAACCTTTATAAATACAGAGACTGAAAACTTAAGGGACCAGGACTTTAAATATTAGGACTAGATACCTAAGGAATAAGATCACCCGTCATAAGAGAAACTTTCCCAGACCAAGTGTTTCACAGATTCACCCGTCATAAGAGGGATTCCAAATTTCCAGACCAAGTGATTCGAGAGCATATAACCTAAATTGCTCGTGTCCATTCTAACCTGTGCGAGAAGATTGTGTATTCCTGTGACGGTATTGCATAACCTGCTTTGCAGTAGTGGTCCAACAGTGGCCAAAACTCAAGAGTATCTAATATGGGCTTCAAAGGTATCTACCTTCGCACAAGATTACTCTCGGCGGAGATATAGATAGAAGGGTGATGACACTTCTATTATAAAGGGAGTCTTCACAAGATATTCAGAATAAGCGAGAACAATACTGCTTTGGCTGAGTATGTTAACTCTGTAATTCTGCCGACGCTTTTGTGAAGGATTTAAGCACTTATTACTTTCAGCTCGTTTAAGCCCCCACCCCTGATTTACTCAGTGGAATGCTATTATTATAGTATATCTCTGTGTGTAGTAATTTGACTGAGACAAACACGCAGTAACTTTACAATGATTAAATCGAAGTTAAATTTGTAACATTACAAATAACAAAATTTAATAATCACTTTAGGTTTTAACAGTTGGAAAATAATTTGAATAGTTATAGATCAAGAAAAGTTATCATCACAGTCTTTAGGGAATGTGGGTGTGGCGCTGGCTATTGCACGCCACACGCCATAAACTAAACAAGATTTTGGGTGCTGATGAGTGCGACACAATGATGATTTTGTCGCATGTGTATAGCGCACATGACGTGAGCAGTTTAGAGGAAAAATGGACAGAGCTTGTGTTTACCCTAAATGGGTGGTTTGTGTGTTTTCTACCAGATGGTAGATTGACGGGAAATGTTAAATGGAAAATGTCTTGAATGACAACCATGTGTCTGATTGTAAATCCACAAATGGAAAATGATTAGTTAAAGCTTGTGTGTGAAACTCTGAATATGGAATTTGCTGAATTTACCTAACTTGTAATGCCTTGTAAGTCGTACAGTATCCGTGGATTAAATGTGGAAATGTTTACAGAGTTTCAAATCTATCTGTTGCCCATTGATTTGGGTCATTTGAATTACAGTTGGAGAGAATGATTGTGGCGGTGATGAACCTTAGGGACACTTCGTCTAATAATCCTAGACACTTGAGAAAACGAGTATAATTGCTCAACGGAATAATATAAACTTTTAACGCCACAGATATGGGAGGCTCAGTCCGTTGAAGATGAATGAATTGTTTGGAAGGTATACAAGGCTGTACTGAGGAAACTGCTCAATAAAACGAATGTTGGAAATCACAAGAAATCACAGTTTTGGTGCGAGGTCATGCCAAGACCTTGGACTGTTTTGAAGACATTAAAGCCAAACAACATACACAGCATATTCGAGTGAAGTCTCTGATCATGCATTTGACTGCCTACGTATAGATATCAAATTTTGACACAATATATTGCGGTCACATGTTATTATGAAGAATGTTGTCACCTCGAGGCCATTTTATGTTGAATCGCTGTCAAAAACCGTTACATCAAGGTCACCTTAACGGACTTTTACATCCTAAAGTAAACTTACCAGTGGACAGTTGTTATACGAATAATAACTATAATAAGATGAATCGGGTGGATCGTGACGGTATCCAGAACATTCTTTCAAGTCTGACAAGTCTTTCAATCCTGATGTCCAAGAAATCATTTCGTTGTCTGCAATGGTCAGGAAGGATGATTTAATCTTTTATGTACGTCATCAAACAGATTTGCTGACCACTTCGAATTCGTAATCAGGAACGGGGAACGTCTTGAACAGTACGCTCATACGTGTTTTGGAACTCGACTTTACATTCTATCGTTGACCCTGGGGTATTACATATATTCAAGGCTACAGTGAGAGGTTGAATGCTCTTGTCTACAGCGAAGATTGGCGGTCGTGAATTTTTTATTCAGATAAGTGAATATATGTTGTGTAAGGTCATGGTCTCCAGTCCTAACAATGTCAGGCACATCTTGTTTTGTGTATCTTTTGTGTTTTATGTTTTCGTGTGGGCGACACTCAATTATATCTTTGGATGAATTTAGTTGTCGTAGTTCTATAGATTTTGACTGTATTGATCTCTTTCAGGGATTCAGCATTTAGTGCTGTCGTATTTCCGCTCTGACTGAGATTAATATTTTCTTATTTGTTTAGCTGTGCTGTCAAGTAACATACTGTCGTGTATTTCTTATTTAGTTCAGTATGATTATGTTTGTACCCGTAGGTCTCCTCTGACTTTCTTTTTATAATGTACAGCAGTTCTATGTGATTGTATCTCGTCCTGTACTGTTCATTGGTGGTGGAAACGATTGTTTTATTATATTGCATAATTTTATGACTTTTTACACTGTTGTCTTTTCCTTATTTGTTACAGCATTGTCTTTTATTCTTTTGTCTAATGTGATATTATGGCATGCTTTTAATTAGGTATTAATGGCAATATTTATTATTTGCAGGTGATTATATGAGATTTTATTGGCTGACATATTTATATGTAAGATTATTACGGATACATTATGAGATTGTTGATAAGTATCATGTACTTCATAGAAAAGTATCTCACACATAACGAAGAAATACTGTAAATACAGTGGGTTTTGAAAAGGTTTAAATTACCTTACGACTAAGTATAGTCATTTAGCAACAATTGTGAGCGACATTGTGCATCTATATCCCATTGCTCTTGGGTTCCATTATGGCTGACTTTGTAAAAGTGAAAGCAGGATTTATACAAAATGGGAAGGACTGTGGTTTCTCGGGTGATGATTTGATATCTTATGTAGATAAAGAAATTGCAGAATACAAAGTAAGAGAAAGAGAAGAAAGAGAGAGGGAAGAAAAAAGAGAAGAAAGAAATAGAGAAGAGAGGGAACATGAGAGAATGGAGAGAATTCGTTTAGCAGAAATTGCTGCAGAACAAGCGAAATTTGAAAGAGAAAAAACCTTTGAGTTAGAAAAATTGCGTTTACAATCTCCGTGTGCTAGAGAATCTCCTGGTACAGGATCTTCTAAGATCATTAATTTAAAATTACCAAATTTTTCTTCATTACATGACGATATAGGATTCTTTCTTTTGAGATTTGAATCAAGAGTTACTGCTTTAAATTTACCTAAGGCCTCATGGCCTGAACATTTTGTCGGGTTACTTACTGGTGAAAGTTTACAAACTTTTTTTAACATTGCCGATGACAAAAGAAATGACTATGAATCCATAAAATCAGTATTTCTTCTCAAATATTGTTTGGACGAGGAAGGATATCGTCTAAAATTTAAATCGATGGGTCCTGTGGAAGGCAAGGATGTCGAAGACTTTGTATCTTCAGTGAAGATGTGTCTAAACAGATGGATCGAACTGTCTAATATTACGAAATCTTTTGAAGGTCTTTATTATCTCGTCTTAAGAGATACAATTTTATCTTCTGTAAATACTGAAATTTTCTCATTCCTTCAAGAAAGGTAGCCTACAGATATAGGAGAAATGGAAAAATTGGCTCAACAATTTTCGGTCGCACACCCAAACTTGCCTTTAAGCAAGACGAGGGTCATGGAAACTTTGCCTGCGTGTGCTGGCACTCATGATAGATCACGCACGCGTAGCATGGACCGGCGATATAGGGAAGACTATCAAAACTCATACAGAGGTGGATACAATTTCCATCATAATCGCTCGCCCTCACGGGGTGGAGAGAGTCGAAACTTTAACCATAATAGTAATTCATGGCATAGAAATAAACAATATACATATAATAATTACAATAACAAACATCATGTCTCACCACCATCTCGTGATGATTCTTCTCGCACGGACAAAAAGGAGTACTATCGGTCTGACCGTTCCAGAGGAACACATTTTTCTAGGGGTCACATTTGAGCATATTCACAAGCTCACGCTTGTCAGATTAATGTTGGTAATGATAATATTTCCAATAATGAGAATAATACTCACGCCAATGCATGTAGTTTTGATCTCGAAAATAGTGGTAATTGCACAGAATGTGAGACTCTATTTCAACCTGGGTCTACTACATACCTGAGATGCGGTCATGCTCTTCCAGTTTTGGCTTTAAATGATGGGGTCGGCTCTCTCGTCATACATAGGGGTTTTGTGTTTGACAGACCCGTTTCTATTTTACGTGACAGTGGATGCTCCACCATTGGACTAAGGAAGGCACTAATTCCTCCTTATTGTTTCATGGGTACTTCAGTGAAGTGCGTGACTTTTGGTGGAACTATTGAATCTTATCCGCTGGCAGAGGTGGAAATAGATACACCTTTCTTTTCAGGAAAGGTTAGAATGTGTGGTCTCGATCGACCTTGTTGTGATTTGATTATTGGTAACATAAAGGGTGTTAAGGAATGTTCTAAACATGATATTCTTAAGTGGGAGAGAGATCACCCGTCTTTGGCTAACGCTAGAACACAACAAGCTGCAGAAACAAGTAAATTAAATTCTTCTATTCACACACAAATCAGTGCAACTTGTCAGTACATTGACAAAAATATAGCTATTTCTCACCAACAACAACATTCTTCTTTGGGACATTTATTGCCATCAGCGAATGCTAGAAAATATGTCAATAAATATACACAAGATAAGAAAAGGAAAGTCTCTTTTCGAGGAAGATATAATTTCCATCCATCCAGTGCTTCTTATCGTAAGCATGGTTTTTCTGATGGTTCATGGAGACGACAGGCCAGTGACATTGATATTGATTTGTCAGATCATTATATATCTATTGAGAAGAAAGAGTTATTTGATCAACCTGATCATTATAACGTATGCCATAAAAAGATAGAGAGATGTGTTAAGGATGACACACATTTGACTAACAATAATAAGGGTAATTCTTCTTTTAATGAGGTAGTGCATGCTGAACCTATTGTTAGATTGGGTACGACATGCCCAAAGACTGCATGCGCTGGTAATATTCATTCTAATAATATTGAAGATCCACATGCACGTCAGTCAAACACGACACATAATGAAGTGACTGACGACAATTCTATTAAGTCCAGTATAACCAGGAACAACTTTTGTTTCCCACCTCGCTCGGGCCGAAGTTTCTCTTGTGGTGAAGGACTGCACAAACCTGCACCATGCAGATGCGACATTTACCACATCGCACAATCTGATGCGTACGTGCATATTTCATGCACACGCTGATGTTCTGTATACGCATCATTTTCCTGTGCATAATTCTATGCGCATTTATTTTCCTTTGTCTTAATACCGATGCACACGAAGCTACTGGTCTTCCAAATTGATCTTCGTGTTTGTATTACTGCCTAGATGCCAATTAATATGAAACAAATATAAAGGTATGATATCAGGCACTCGCAGGAAATAAAGAAGTAGAACACCAGACAACAGAAAAACAACAGACATGAGTGGCTTACCCAGGATTTGAACACTGGACCTTCCGTGCGACAACCCTGCCTAGCCATGCAAGCGAATCACACTATCCGCCCTGCCATCTACGCATCATCAAAAAATGATGTTTCAATGGCAGGTCAACAGTGCGAACCACAATACATGACACCAGAAGTCCACCATGGGCATTTCAGTCTATTAATGACGGTTAGTATCTTGTCTTCACTATTGCAAAAAGACAAACCAAATAAAATTACGTGGACAACAGATTGTGACAGAACATTTAATAGCATTTTGACAATCTTCTCTAGGCCACCAATTTTACGGTTGTCAGATATTCACAAAAAGTTCTTTCTTCGAACAGATGCCAGTAATTACGGTATCGAAGCCATCTGACTTTATCATCGAAGCTATACCCGGAAAAGAAAACATTCTAGCGGATGCTCTTTCCAGACACCCAACGGAAGTCGAAGACGAATTGTCTACAAGTTAAAAGATTAACGGCTAAACAAGAGCGACTTTGGAACTCTAACTGATTCCTGCTACAAAATTGATACGAACCACTTCTATATGGAAAGACGTTACAAATAATTCGAAATCAATCATTCAAGGTATTCAATTTTCAAAAAGGAAATTCGTTATAGCAAGAAACAAATTTCGATGGTATGATTCTAACGTTTGGACTTTGGTTAGTGTCCAATCGTTTTCTAACTCAATACGATATGGTCTTGAATACGATATGAATCCAAGCTGGACATATAACGTTTGGTTACAGAAATTGACTAACTCAAAACGATCCAGTTTATATTCAATCAAGAACGAAGTTTAGTTGAACAGTATTAAATTTCTAATGACCTTTCCACGGATTTACAATGGACATAACGACGGATGGATCATCACATCCGACATTAAGTTTAATATTTATTAAATTAATGAAGATTATAATAAAAATTGAAGTGTGATTAAAAATAATGAGAAAAAAATAAAAAGAGAAGAAAATATGTCAAAGAAAGAAATGATGAAAAAGAAAAAAATCACACAAGCAAATACTCTAAATATGTATAAATTTTATGTATAAATTAGATAGCTTTAGTTAATATGTTCACATGAAATTTATTAATATGTTATTTTCTTTAATTATATCATTAAGTTAATTATGTTGTAATTACACGACACTAATAATTCATTATAAACACACATAACTAAACTAATTTATATTTTATTTTCTCTTTCTTTACTTTATTTGTCCTTACTTCTTATGTCTTTATTATGACATTATCTATTAGTTTCCTTAATTAGATGTTAATTATTTAATACATTACATACTTACTATCACAAATTAGTTTAATTTTAATTAGTTAGAATAATTTTCTCTACTTAACACTTCATTACTCACTCACAACAGTCTTCAATAGTTCAATAGCTAATTATTAGCGACAGTTGACATACCTTTGTTTAATATAATAATGTTATATGACTTATGTATTATCGACATGACCACGACACTGTTCCAGACAAGAACATCGTAGGCCATATGTCGGGTTTTTATTAAATTTTTCATATAATTGAGTAAGATAGTAAAAAAATGTATCTAATAGATTTTTTTTCCCCACGGCGGAAAGGGAATATTGTTACGGTAGTTTTATTGATGGCGTCTGCTAGAAATTGGCAGTGCGCATGATTAGGGTCAATGGAATTAATATAAATTGATCTTTATACTTTACGTGGTTATGAACGCGAAATGCACGGTCAAGTCGTGACGTGTAAGCGTCGATATGGTCACGCTCGGTGACTAGGTTACCGTACCCTTTTTGTATTGACCGTCAAGTAGTGAAGACGGATATTTTCTTACTCTTCCAAGGTTGTGCATGATGCTGACTTCTGGTGTCATGTATTGTGGTTCGCACTGTTGACCTGCCATTGAAACATCATTTTTTGATGATGCGTAGATGGCAGGGCGGATAGTGTGATTCGCTTGCATGGCTAGGCGGGGTTGTCGCACGGAAGGTCCAGTGTTCAAATCCTGGGTAAGCCACTCATGTCTGTTGTTTTTCTGTTGTCTGGTGTTCTACTTCTTTATTTCCTGCGAGTGCCTGATATCATACCTTTATATTTGTTTCATATTAATTTACTGTTTACAGGCCTCGGGTTTCCCTCTGCTACAGAAGTGCGCAAGAAAGTGTTATTATTATTATTTCAATTTCCGCCAAGAATGTATGGATGTAAACGAGAATGTGTTTTTGTAATTTTTGTATTGAGGATTGATGACACATTCAAAAATACTACAGATTAGACGTTTTGACCGCATAAGTGAGTGTCGGTATACATAACTTATTTAGTTATTGTTTTGTTTATATTATTTTATTTTTATTATTATTATTTTTCTTCAGTCACTATCTAAGATATTTTTAAAAAAAAACCTAGGCTACTCATTTTTTATTATGATTGTATACTGTAAATGAATGCTGTTATGTTAACTTTATAATGTTGCATGCCTTTAAATTAATGCTTAAAGTAATACGTGGGAATAAAAGGATATAGTATGCAAGATTAATGAGAGTGAAAGGGCAGAATGTTAGACGGACCTGCGCTCCCAATTCTCAACCCTTCGAAAATAAAGTTCGTTCGTTCGTTCGTTCCTTCAATTATGCCTAGATGCCAGATTGGTGCACGATTTAGCACCACGTGTCTGGTTTCATTCTTCCGGAAGTTGACTTCATTTGTTCAGATATATATTCTGGAAAGTCAATTTTATTATTTTTTTTTTTCGGTGAGTTGGTACTTTCTTATCTATTCTTTTCTTTTCAACCTTCAGATTGGTGTGGTCTTTGCAATTGTTGTTATTTCTTTCACACTTCGTGGTTTTTGCAGAGGTGTATCTGTTTATTACAATTGCAGTAGTATTACGTACTGAGAAGCAAGGAGGAAGCTTGCTGTGGCTTGTACCTTCTATCTTAGGTGTATAGTTTTCTTCTTTGACTTATATCCTATACGCTCTAAGATATGCCTGACAAAATAGATAGAACGGAACGATAATGTGACCATGCTTTACGTAACATAAAATCACAATTTTATAGTATGAATACAATTCCTATATTATCAGACTTACGACGACCTTTTCTCGTTGTAACTAGATTGCATCAATAAATGATGTGGTGGACACTGGAACTTAGATGACGAGTACCATCCTAATTTTTACTGGACAGAACACTATCTGATGCTGAGTCCAGGTACTCTTTGGTTGAGAGGAGAGTTGTCTAACCGTGGTATGGACTTTAAAAAATTTACAGAAATTCCGGGTATGTACTTATTACACTTTACATACAGACCAACAATCACTCACATATTTACAGACTTTTAAATCAACCAATGCACGTCTCACCCGATGGTCCTTACAAATACAAGGATACGATTTTGACGTTGTCCCGATAGCGGGAAAGGACAATGTCCTGGCTGACACCCTCTCAAGAGTTATGGAATAACTCGAATACGGATGTGTTCTTGCGGTCCATATTTCACGTGTAACAAGGTTGATAGTGCTTGGCATTATGGACAGTTGCATCACTATGCGAACACAGACCAGATTGTTAACTGTGATGATCAAACTGATTGGACAATAATTACTTATTTATTCATATTTTTATTACTGGTTTTAGTACTTTCTTAAAATCTTGATTACAATCTAGTTAGACATCATTTAATTGTTGGATAGGTAACCATAAGTGGATTAGCGGTGATCTTAAGAATTTGATCTCGCTTCATATGATAATTGCCTGTCTGAAAACTATGTTTTCAGTCGTTCGATGGGGGGTAATGTGGCGCTGGCTATTGCACGCCACACGCCATAAACTAAACAAGATTTTGGTGCTGATGAGTGCGGCACAATGATGATTTTGTCGCATGTGTATAGCGCACATGACGTGAGCAGTTTAGAGGAAAAATGGACAGAGCTTGTGTTTACCCTAAATGGGTGGTTTGTGTGTTTTCTACCAGATGGTAGATTGACGGGAAATGTTAAATGGAAAATGTCTTGAATGACAACCATGTGTCTGATTGTAAATCCACAAATGGAAAATGATTAGTTAAAGCTTGTGTGTGAAACTCTGAATATGGAATTTGCTGAATTTACCTAACTTGTAATGCCTTGTAAGTCGTACAGTATCCGTGGATTAAATGTGGAAATGTTTACAGAGTTTCAAATCTATCTGTTGCCCATTGATTTGGGTCATTTGAATTACAGTTGGAGAGAATGATTGTGGCGGTGATGAACCTTAGGTACACTTCGTCTAATAATCTTAGACACTTGAGAAAACGAGTATAATTGCTCAACGGAATAATATAAACTTTTAACGCCACAGTGGGATATTACAAGAAATTCAAGTGCAGCGTAGATTTGAACTTAGCTGCCAATGTCGGTTACGCTCTTTCTTATGGGTTGGTTCTTTTCACTTTGTTGGCACTCGTCTCTGATCAAGGTTGTCGGGGGTAGCTCGTTTCCCAGAAATGTCAAGGAGAGTCTATCACGTGGGTCCTTCGTCTTAAAGCTTAGGCCACCGAGATCGTGAAGAGGTCGTCCAATTCGTCACAATTCCCACAACTTTTGGGTAAGTGTAACAATTATTTTGCAAATGGGAATGTGACCTGTTTTCTTGCTAAGTGGTTATATATGAAGCTGGCAACCTCATCATATTCGTAAACCACTACAGCAGACGCGGGTGATTGTTTCTGGCTAGTCGTGCGGAAATCTGACAGCAGAGGTGACCCCAGACTCCGACTGGAGCAGTGATGAGTGATGATTACATCACATGTGCCTCAAGTGTATCATATCATTTTGTGAGATATATGTAACTTGTTAATTCTAGTTCAGGCACAAATCATTATTCGCCCTTTTCAGACACATTTTCCCAGTTAATTTCCAGAGGAATATTGGTGAATTTTAATAATCTTTCATTAAGCTACACTGTGTACTCAAGAATTTAATTCTTCTGAGAGATTAACATTGGTGGGTGGATAGAGAGTCAATGCGCCTGTTAAGCTTCCAACTCAGTGTACTTAGCAGAGACTTTTGTTTTTCTATTTGTCTAAAGTTCGTGGTTACAAGCTATCAGACGGTTCGAAGTACTAACGTTACTACGCCGCTAATGTGAGAGAAGAGCATCAACACTGACCGCCTACATTGGACGAGTTATGTGGAGAAGTGCACTCATCACCAAAAAGAAGTGACGGAAACCACGGCGACAGGACTCACCTAGAGAAGTTTTCTTGTAAAATAGGCGAAAGCAACGGATTTTGATAAATCTTCACCTACGTCTCCGTGACGAAAACTTGAATTTACAGCAAAATGTCACCAATCTTTCCATATTTATTTTAACTGTTAAAGACTAATTCATTATAAAAATTGTTGTATTTTATTTTAAAACTAAACAATCATAGTCGCTTTATTTTTCTTTTATATGTATGAAAGCAAACGTATGAGCCAGAACGAGCTAAATCACAATATACATCTTCACAAAAGGCGGCGGGTCAGATAAAAAGTTAACGTGCTCAGACTAATTCAGCATTGCTCTTGACTTCTGAAATATCATGTGAAGTAGAAGCATCATTATCCATCTATCTACAACTCTGCCAAGAGTAATCTTGTGCGAAGGTAGACACATTTGAAGACCCACATTCGATACTCTAGGTTTTAGCCGCTGTTGGACCACTCGTGAAGAGAGCAAGGGGAGGTAACCCGTGATACCAGCGGAGGCTGGAAAGACAACAGGAGGCTGCCGCTTGGGAGTCATAACCGAAGTGGGCCCGCTCCCTCCCCCTTTAGAGTGTAAAGGAGATTATAGGGCCTAATCACTTGATTGCGGGATGAGCACAACTTCTGGTGATCACATTTCCTCCTGTCGTTGTGCCGTTCATCGAACACATACTTGTATCTGCGATACAGATTGCGTCCCACTGATTTTCTTTCCAAAAGTAATAAACTACTTCCTAACGAAAGGAATATTTATCAGTTCATTCTGTCATTGGCTTTTACCTCGCTGTAATATTCCCTCGAATGTCTCGAGTAGTTACGAATGAATCTCGGATATGTGTCAATGCATTTGATCTCGCCTCAGCGTGATTATGAAAATCATATAATCCCTCTTGTGTAGAACCTCTCTCCAGGCAGCCAAGGATCCGTTAGGCTGGAACCTCACGGCTCCTGTTCCCAGTTTGCACCAGATGGAAGTTGGTTTGGTTTGTGTGGCTATGGGAGGTTGGCCAAATGCTAATTTTTTGCTTTAAATTCATACAGACATTTGCTAGCCGATCATAACAACCCTGGCTGCAACGCCAGATGTGGCCACATATAGCAGATCCATGATCTGCTCTGAAGGTTTTTCTTTATTAACTACCTTTGGGTTTGTTGTTTGGTGCGTTGGTTGACATTCTGATTCCTGTAGCTTTGTTTAGTTGTTTCGTTTATTTGGTTAACATTGTTTTGATGTTCAGTTTATCGTGATGTAACCCAAGGAATACTTGATAAAACAGTAAATTAATAGGTTAAAATAAAATAAAAAATAATAATAAATAAGAACGTGTTATAAACAGATAATAAAATGTGGATGTTTTCTAATCAGTGCACCATATTTGTTTGTGTCTGCTTTAAGTTCCTACAGGACCAGTGCAGCCGGTCACATCTGAAACATCCCTCCGACCTGCCTGCTAAGTTACAGTGATTCTATTCTTTGTTCCCCTAACACGGAATAAAAGGACTGACATGATGTGACAAGATCACCAGCGATGAGTTGAGGGAAAGAATATATCAATGAACATGACTTGAGGAAAAATAAGTTAACGTTGAATACGACATCAACCTGCCTAAGGAAAATTATACGATTTCTGTCTAAATATCACCACCAACTAAGAACTGCCAACTCGGAGTCATCAAGAAGCTATGCATACGATGAATTCGGTTAGCCATGTCCTCAGAAGAGACTGACACCATCACATGAACTGCCATGCCATGGAAACCAGAAGGAAGACGAAAGACCAACAGCAACTGCGTTCAGAACTGTGGAAGCAGGGATGCAAAGAATGAATCTGAGTTGGGGCACCACAGTCAAATTTGAGATAGTTTGTTGATGTCCTATACGACGCCACCAGGCGTGATGGTCTTTACAGGCTTCGTCAGTCAGTGGCTAAGGACCAAAGAAGGAGAAGATTACATACTTTCAGGAAACCAGCTGATATCATTTTAAGACAGTCCTTGTTCTGGAATGCCCAAGGTAAAGACAATAAAGGGAGACCCAAAAAAAAAAAACACAGGGAGAAGAGAATTAGAGACATACGGTACTTATAAATGATAAATAAGACAAAGTGAGAACTTGAGCCGATGACATTAGATATTGAGCGCTAGGCGTGAACTGAAGGAAGGGTTATGTACCATAGGATCTGAAAGGTAGTGATTCTTCTTCTTCTTTCGTTCGCTTGAAATATATTGTCTATATCTGCAATGTTATTTCTTGTATAAACTTCACTGTCTTTTGTAGTTCATACAGAAGTCCGTATAGTTTTGCTTCCAGTGTTGTTTCTCTGGGCCAGTGGGTTTGCCTCAATATATCATACTCGGGGCAATCTTGAAGTACGTGCTCCGCAGTCTGGGGTGCCTGTCCACATGTACACATGGCTGAATTGCCAATCTTGAATTTTGTATACATGTGGCTGCGGAGTCGGTTGTGTCCTGTTCTGAGGCGCAGAATGACAATTTGTTCTGATCTGTTCATAGCTTGGTAGTCATCCTGCGTTGGTGTTGGTGGCTTTCTGATTGATTTGATCATCTTTTTCTTCTGATGGTACGTAAGTGGTACATCCGGTTGCTCGTCTCAGCACCTTCTTTAGCCAGTCGGTCTGCTCTCTCGTTTTCTGGTATTCCACAATGAGACGGTATCCATTGCATGGCGACCCTGCGCTGGTTGCACAGTTCAGAAAGTAGGGCTGGTATACCTGACAATTTTCTGGACTGAAGTGCTTGGAGTGCTGATCTTGCATCTGTCAGGAATACCACAGGCTGTGGACCAAGATTGGCGTTCAACAGTTTCTCTGTTGCCATCTTGATTGCCTGGATTTCTGCATCATAGTTGTTACAGAATTTCCCCGTTGGTACTCTGACCGTATCCCTAGTGTTGATTGGGTATTCTATGTACACTCCTGCTCCTCCATTCTTGACTGCATTCTGTGCTGACCCATCCGTGTATACTCGGACCCAGAGGTCCTGTGGGTATTCATCATCCAGGAAACTGAGAGTGACTGTCCTACGTTGCACGCTGTTCTGTTCATCCCTGTCGAATATTCCTTTCACTTTTGTCTGAATGTGTATTGGTAGTCCAGGATCTTCTCTCCAAGGGGTTTGTTCTGGCACAGACTTTAGGGGGCTGTCAACTTCAGGCAGGTCTGAGGTTTGTCTACGAAAAAGGTAGTGATGAGAATGATGATAATTTAATATTTAAAGTAAATGAATGTCATTCTTATAGAGACAACAAATCCACACAAATGAATTAAGTACGCAAGCACAATGAATTTTTCGGCTGCGACCCACTACACTTTACCTGTCTCTTACGCGGTCTTACTGATGATTGATAGTTTGACATGCCTGGTTGGATAAACACCAGTAAGCATGATAATTTATTCCTTTTAAAACGTCAATTTAGGCTTAATATGTTTAGAATACACAATACCAGGCGTCGTATTTTGTGTCAGGCTTTTTACACATAGTGACAGAATGAGAGGTACTTTTGAATTTCTCAAGGTTGAAATCCTTCCTTAAAGATTCACGGATTTGTCGAGCAGAAGAAGGGAAGGGACACGAAATGGAGTAAATATATTTTAAAAAGGGGAGTTAATCTGAGAGCATTCCACAAAATAGACACGTGTATCAAACAAGGGAGAATACCGTTGCTGTAGCGAAAGCTGAGACAAATGAGTTTTAGTCCCGATTAAGAACAAAAATAACTAGCACGCTGGTGAATACTGAGAGTGACAATGACAAAGTTCGAGTCTATTGAGTAAGGGAATATAGGCAGCAAAAAAATAATAATAAAAATAATTATTAATTAATTAAATTTTTTTTAAACCCATAAAAACCGAGTGCACAGACAAGTTAAGATGTTTTTGTTCATAAGAGGAATACACATTCTGATATCTAAGAATACGACTGTACTTTTTGACTTTTTTTTTTTTTTTTTTTTCTTTTCTCTTTCTTCTCCTTTTAATCAACACTATCATTACCAAAAAATGTAAAATGTGTAACCTTGGAGAACGGTACTAGAAAGAGTGTGTAAATGAGTGTGTGAAAGACAGCTGCACAGTGTATTTTCTTTGTTATGCTTATGTTCAAGCTATTATTGGCAATGTTCCCATGCATATGTATTTGTCAATTTCAACGGAATGTGAATAAAGAGTTAAATATTATTTTTTAAAAAAAGTCTTGTGATATCTTCTCTCTCTGGGCCATAGTTAGTACGACCATTTGCTGTGTAGTATTGTGACGAAATCAGTTGTGCTCTTTTCATAACTGCCGTTCTCTCCGACAGTACCATATCATTTCTTCATTTTCCTCAGCTATCGGCCTATTATTAGGCATATTTTATGCACCTACATTTTTGCTCTGACCACTCCCTAGACTTGATTACGTTTCACCAGGTGAATAGTAATAATACAAGGCTAATAAGACAGGTCAGCGGATAATACTTTTATCACTTAAGTCGTCTAGCAACCTTTGATTGAGCCGATCTGTGTTGACACAAGATGGTTGCGCACGATTGATGGAAAGAAAGCCAGATTGGCTGTCTAAGAAATCCGTCTGAGGAATGTACGCAAACACGGGTGATATATGTAATCGCTTCCGCTGGAGCATCTCTGTATCAAGATTACAGATAACCTTTCAGAGGAGACAATATGGGCGGAAGGTATTAGCCCAGGAAATGAGTTCACCGATGTTTTTGTGAGTTTGCATAAAAGTGCAATTGGAAGTATTACGGACATATCTGAAAGAGGTCGCGCGTTTAAATATTACAACTGATATTTTAAAACACGTGGGGGATATTATGATTTAACACCACGACCCACATAGTTCTAAAGAGCTTACCATTGGTTTAATTTAAGAGCCGGAATAGACTTTGACTTTCATTGGCAAGTTGGTCTAAAAGTACAAACTGGGATTTGAACTGAGAAATGGAAATATAATCAAGCGAAATCGGAGACACAAATCTGACTGCATCGCAACTTAAGATTAGCAACTCCCAGCAGCCAGAGAGACATCGGACAAGAATTCCAAAATTATAATGACAGATCCAAGTATTTGGGCGTCTTCATAACTGAAAAGAGAACCCGCATTTTTAAATACAAAGACTTTATACTTAAGCAATCAGAATCAAGTCATAAGAGGAATAATACAATTTCCCAGACCAGTGTTTGAAGCATCTAATCAAAGTGCTGTATCCATACATCTGTGCGAGGAGATTGTATATCCAATGGGGGAGTAAGTTGTGAACATATAGTTTAAAATGTGAATTGTGACATGTCTGTACTTGCTAAGTGGTTATACCAGACATAGAAGGCTGGTAACCTCAACATATGCAAATAGTATATTCGTAAACCACTACAGCAAGCGCTTGTAATTGCTTCATGCTAGTTCATACAGAACAGCGAAAGTAGCAGTCAGAAGTGATGATTACATCACATGTGCCTAAAGTGTATAGTATCATTTTGTGAGATATATGTACATTGTTAATTGTAATTTAGGGAAGCCATTGCCCTCGCGCTGTCCAGACACATTTTCCTCATTAAAGTAACCAGAAGAATAAAGGTGATTTCTAATCATATTCCCTGAGTTATACTGTGTGTACTCACGGAGAATAATTATTCAGAGAGGCAAACATTGGTGGGTGGACAGCGAGACAATGCGCCTGTTAATTTGCAGCAAACAAATGTACTAAGTGTAGTGAAATTGACAGAGATACAACGGTAAAATACCTCCAAAGATAACATGTAAGGATAAAAACATAATGCGTAGGCTGCTGATAGTACATGATCGCCCAGACCGCGGGTCATCACCCTCCATAAAAATTGACTTGCTAGACAGGAGGGGAACGGCGGATAAAAAGGAAAAAATATGACTGGAAAGATTGCGTGAGACTAGAAAGGCTAAGGAGACGCAATTGGGGGGGATGGAGGAAAGTAAAAATTCACGTCCCCCAAATTGACACGAGGTACGGAAATGGACGCTTTTGCGATACCAAGCCCTTGATTTGAATTCAGCGGCTAAACGCAGATGTTGAAATATTACAAAATTTAAAAAGTAACTTTTTTCATAATATTAATGTTAGGAATATAAAAATTAGCTGGCCGGATGGCCCATTCTGAGCAGTGAACTAATATGTTCTTAATTTTACAGACGGATAGATAATATTGAAGATAATGACAAAAGACAGTGTTGTTCACATCAACGACAGACTGTATGGAATAAAAAGTGTCGCTATTTGCACAAAAAAACACGACCTTGAGAAGCAGGTGTTCAAATCAACTTAGTAGGGAAGCGAAGGGACATTGGTGGGAGCTGTGTCTAAATATAACTTTTAACGACAAAATTTTGGAGGGGAGAGAAAGGTTGGTTCAAAAATCAAGTACATTTTTGTAAAAACGCAAGTAGAGACGGACAGACTAACAGATAAAAATCCATACTTGACTGAAGCATGACTGAAATGACTTTAGTGTAGGAAATTTGAAATTCAAAAAAACCTAGGCAGTGATTGGCCACAGACAAGCATATTGTCGGCGCTTAGACGCGGATTTGGGGTCATTTCTCAATAGTTGTTCAGTGATAGACACAGAAAACGCAAGTGTGGTGATTTCCAAATGAAATAAAGTGAAATAAGTTCAGGGACGCCATACTATAGCCAGCAGCTCAGCTGAGTTTTGCTAGCATTTCTGTGTTCTTTATTCATAATCTGGTAAGATTGAAATTATTTCTTTGTATATTTTGAATATTGTTTAATGTTCGAGTGATTTGATACTGCCATATCGAAATCTAGCCTTACAAACAAGTAGGGATTTGCTCTAGACCCCCCGCCCCAGTTCAGGGTCTAGGGACCAACAATATACATAAACTCCAACAAGGGTTAGGAAAGACAGATCAAGTGTTGAGAATAATGAAACATATTACCTATCCACTTTTAGGGAAGGAAACTAATAAATATTTTTCAGAATCTATAGTCTGGGAGGACCTATCTGATGTAAAACCACCATGGTAAATGTGCTGTTTGGTCAGAGAGATCTGACCTGTCTGTATGATGTGGTTGTTGTGTCCGTGTTGTGTCCAGACGTGGGTAGAGAATAGAATTTTGACACATAGCCAATACTTTGATTGCAGAGCTGTGAGTTTCAGCTGTCAACAAGGCGGTGTCTATCCAGTTGGTGATTTTACTCGAGTGTATCTGTGCAGTACGTTGTGACAGAGACCACTATTATTGCCCGCCAGCACGGAGAGGTGGGACCACCAGATTTCAGCACCAGAGCTACTTCTTCAAGATGAGTGAGCCTCTGGTCTGCTGGAAGTTCACCAACGCCTTTTAGTTGCTAATACCCCATAAAATTCCTGCAATTTACTGGACACTGTGTAGTCAATATAGACAGGTGTGATGAGGCCACCCCAACAGCACAAGCATTAACTATCCTCCCAAGTAGATGACTACTAGAACATTTTAATAAAACTAACTAGTCTAGTACTTATATATGTACACTCTTGCATTTATTATGTAACATTCCATGCATTTTTTTCATTAATTTTAAATCCTTTTCCTAAAAAAAAGTTCTGGTCAACATAAAACTTGATCCAGAACAAATAAATGTAATATAATTCTATCAAAAATTTTACACACGTGAGTTAGTTCAGTGTATTTTAACATTTGTTAATATTATTAGTCTGCTTAAATATCTGTGGGTGTATCTATAATTATCTCACCACATTACATATCATTACCCTAGACATTTTACCTAGATACATTCATTAAGAAAAAAATTAAGTGTGAGGTCGTAGTGGTAGCAAGAAAGGCCTTCTGACAATTCACAACTACATTTTATCTCAGGAGCCTTCACAGCTGGCCTCATACATTACATTTAGTAACATCACCATCATACAATACCATCAAACCCACTACATACATTGGGGTCTTGTCCAGGGATAATTAGCCCAACAGTAATATTAGGATCTCCTGGTTGGAGAAATAAAATTAGGGAAAAAAATTGTGAAATTCCCTTTAAAATTAAAAGTGTCCCTGCAGATAAAAGTTGGTGAATCTTCACAGCCAGTGATAACTAATTAGTTAACTGGTTAGTTAGAATTAGTTAGACTATAGTCATAAGAAGTACTTAGTGTATTTACTGGTTAGAGATTTAGCTTGTATATTATTATATTGTCTAAAAAGTATGGCGGAGCTAGCAAAATTCCGATCAGCTGCTGTGCTGACCGCAAAGGAGATGGGAATGGATGGTCAAATTTTAATTCAATATGTAACGGCTGAATGTGATAAATATATTGAAAGGGAAGATAGAAAGTTAGCTGAAGAAAAGAGGTTACAAATTGAGGCTGAGATTAAGAGGCTGCAGATTGAGGCAGAAGAAAAACGACAGCAAAGGGAGGCAGAAGAAAAAAGGTTGACTGCCGAAAGGGAGGCAGAAGATAGAAGGTTGCAGAGGGAGCACGAATTACGACTAAGGGAGCTGGAATTACAAGGCCCGGCTCCTGAAAATGGTGCCAGCCCTTTTGCCTCAGATGCTACGCCCAGTCTGGGAGCCTCAAACTCAGCTATGGGGTTTCATTTAGACCATTTTGTTGAAAAAGACGATGACATAGAGGGGTACCTAGGACGTTTTGAGTTATTAGCTACTACATATGGGTTAGAGAGAGAGAGAGAGAGAGAGGTGGAGTTTAAAGCTATCACAGGGATTGAGAGATACTTCTTATGAAGTATTTGCCAAAATGAACAGGGAAGACCAAGACAATTATGACATGTTAAAGCAGGCTTTGTTATTAAGGTACGAGAAGAATGGTGAATTTTATCGTAAGAAATTTAGAAATGCCAAACTGTTGTCTGGGGAGACATACCACCAATTCTCTGCTAGACTAGAAACCTATTTGGAGAAATGGACGGCTCTGGGGAAGACCCAAGATCTTAAAGAAATGATCATGATTGAGCAATTGAGAGAGTCCATGGCTCCAGACATGAGAAAATTTCTCATGGAACAAGGTGCAGAGAAGTTGGGGGAAATTTTAAATGTTGCTGAGAGGTATCAGGCAGCTCAGGCAGAGGTAAGTGGTGCTAAAAAGAAGCACATAGACAATTTTAAAGCTCCACAGCAATTTAATAAATTTGATAATAGAGAGCAGGGAAATAAAGGTAGGACAAACTTTGAGCGGCCAAGAAATGACTATCGCGACAGAAACTCACAGTTCAATGACCAAAAGTTCAATGAAAGAAAACCGTTGAACCAAGGAAAAAGATGGTGTAAATGGTGCAAGAAGGATAACCATAACACCGAATTTTGTAGAAGGAAACCTTCAAACATTGCTGCAATGAAGTCGGGGACGCGAAGATTAAAGGTTAATCCTAATGGACAACAGGAACCGTATCACCCCCCAGTTTGTGAGGATGTTATTTGTAATGGGGTCACCATAAGGTGCCTTTATGATACAGGTTTGGATTATGATTCAGTTGTGAAGTCTAGCCTAGTGGACCCAAGTCAGTATACCACAGAAACAGTGGAAATACAAGGGGCGACTAAGGACATACCACTCATGACACTTCCCATCGCAAGGATAACGGTGAAAACTCGCTATGTGGAGGGAGAAATCAGAGCAGCAGTGATAGATGAACCAATCTACCCTCTGATATTGGGGTGTAGATACGTCTTCTTAGGGAATCCCGAGAAACCTGTGATCATGGTGTTACGCACGGATCATTATTATTTTTCGTTTATATAAACATTTTTCGTATGTATGATCATTTTTTGACTGAAATGTATATTATATATATTTACAGTCAAAGGGACAGAACCCGAAATATTGATACTGCTATTTTTTAGGAGTTTACCTCCTCTTGTATAGAGACACGTTCGGTCTATAATTTCTTGAACGAAGCGTGACCACATCTCCTTATTTGGTAGTACCAGTCAACTATGGTAGATGTCTGAAAACCTGTCTTAACGCTTCTTTTCATGACCATAAAAGGCGCGACTGTGTAAGACTTTTATCTCGAATGTTCTTAGAATCGTCTTATTGTGAACGGCGACTCAGAGATTGTCGTTCTGCGCATGTCTCGACTTGGTTTTCGTTTGTTGTTCCGGCCAGCTCGGGGAGTTTAGAAATGGTCTAAGTAGCGAGCAGACGCGATCTGCGTCTTGTGATTTTCTGAGGGAAATACATTGTCTTTGTGAGTTAGTTAGCTAACTAGACTATTTCCCAGTATTATTCAAGCCTGCCTGGAGGCATATGTTCATGGTTGATTTTCCGAAATAAGGTAATTCCTCTTGTATCGAACTTTATGCTATCATCTAGAGGTTCGTCATTTTGTCGCCTTTTTGCTCGCCTGTGTGATTCAAAATGGAGAGGTACTTTGACTAGGATTAAGTCACCGGTATCTTTATACCTGAACTAGTTATATATATATATGGGTCGCTCTAGACCAACAAGACTATTGTCTGTGTTCCAGGATTCGTTATATCAGAGATCACGTCCAAGTCAGATGGTTAGACTTAGAAACATTATAAAGGTCGAGCTGACCTGTAATCCATGTATGCTATTCACGTGCAGACAGTAAACGGACTGATTGTATACATCTGATCTGCTAGCATCAGGAAGGGAATATTTATTATTGTCTATGAACAGTGATGATCTGCAGCTGACACTGTTGCAGAATTTATATATATTATTTATACAGCTTCACGAACTAGAACTCTATGATTTTGAATGCTGAACTCGTTGAACTATGTTGATGATATAAATATCCTGACTGTTTTGTGGCGTGCAATAAATGGAAAAAATTATACAACGAAGTTACCATTTCTATGACTCTACACATCATGTTGCCTGTGTTATACCCTGTGAACTGTTCTACTACCACATACACAGCAACATCCTAAAATCAGAGAAGACACCTACATCTTGCACTTTAATACCAGGTGTCGATAGGGGTGGCAAGTGGTCGTCAATCTTATACGGAGCTAACGTACCTGGCATTGTGGCGCACCATTATCATTTAGCCTAAATCCACCCTTATCATTTTTGGTGGCCATAGGTTGGTTTACTCTGATACCAGCTATCAAGGGGGTCAACAAACCCAGACATCATCATCAAGCTTTCAAAATTACAGTTCAACTCACTTCCTTCAAGAAAAGCTACTTTTGATGAAAGATTTTGAAAGTACCCGGCATTACTGACAGTTGTTGATATTTTGAAACTACCCGGCGCTGCTCGGCAGTATTGAAGTTTGTCTACAACTAGAAGGACAAGTACCGAGCGAATGGATTTCCTGATCTGTTAAGAAGAAGGACAAGTGCCGTAACAACTGTTCCGGTCTGAGAGGTACTGTTGCAGATTCAGAAGGTCAAGTTCAGAAGCTGTTTCCTGTTAGAAGCTCATTTCCTTCGTCATGGCAGTTTACGAGAGCAGATATGGATCAACGTTGGATCATTGTCCTAAGAATGCTGATCACATCCTGTTCTGAACTGTGCTGACGTTGTGGATACATAGAAGTTAAGTGGCCTGTTTTGTTTGTGAACTGTGCCCTTATGTTCTAGCTGAGCCTTCTAAATTCTTTCACATTTTTTGCTATTTGTTACATGTTATATGTTATTTGTATTTGTATATTTATATGTTTATATTCTGCGGGTTTTCTCGGTTGGGCGGTGTCTTTCAGTAGAAGATACCACGTCACAGAGGTTCTACTGTTAGCGTTTTCGTTAGGGACTGTGCGAATTTCCTACTGTGAAATTTGCTAGCGACAATCGTTGCTATATCTGTTTAGTTGTGACGAGTTGTGCTTTATTTTTGTTTCTTGTATATTTTTTTCTTTTTCTTTTCTCTCTTTCTTTCTGTTTTTTAGTTTCGATTTCGATGGTTTGTATTTGTAGGTCTCCCCTTTTCTATTATTCAGTTCTTTACGTATATTTTTGTGTATACACTGTAGCGTCATTTGTTTGTCATATCTTCGCATTTTGTCATCACATTTCTTTTTAGTTTCGCTGTTTATTTATTTGACTTATGCGAATGTTTTCGTATTGTTTGATCTTTGTTGTTGTTTACATTGACTCTGATCTTTGTTATTGTTTACATTGACTCTGATCTTTGTTATTGTTTACATTGACTTTGATCTTTGTTGTTGTTTACATTGACTTTGATCTTTGTTATTGTTTACATTGTTGGTGACCTTTGTTATTGTTTACATTGTCTTGTTATTGTTTGCATAGTTCTTGCATAGTTAGCTTTCACTATTGTTACATATATGCTCATGCACTATTGGTCTATAGTGCACTTATCATAACTAACTGGTGGTTTTTTGCTTATGCACTATTGTAGTGCAGTTATGATAAATAACTGATGGTTATGCACTGATTTGGGTAGTGCACTGATAATTAAGAGGTGACTTGTGATATTATTATACATTTGATAATACAAGTTGGTGTCAAGTCTTGTTTCCCACAGAGATTGGAGTAAACATAGTGATTATACAAGCACTTTATTAAGTCTTGTTGCTATTAAGATTGAAATAAGATAATTAATTATTTCAGGTTCTGTACTCACATTTTAGACATCATGTCTACATTTGAGTACTTTATTGAGCAGGGTAAAGCCCTTGGGAAGACAGGTGATAAATTAGAAGAATTTGCGACTGTTCAATATGCCAAGGCATTGAAGTCGGAAGAAAAGAAAATGAAAGAACAAACTGAACAAAAGAGAATAGATGCTGAGATAGAACAAAAGAAACTGCAGATGCAGGTGGATGAAAAAAGATTACAAATGGAAATGGAAAAACAAAAAAGAGAAGCAGAATCTCAGGAGAAGAGACTTCAGGCTGAGGCTGAAAATAAGAGACTTGAAAAAGAGGCTGAAAATAAGAGACTTGAAAAAGAGGCTGAAAATAAGAGACTTGAAATAGAGGCTGAAAATAAAAGATTAGAAAAACAAGCTCAGGTTGAAGAAAGAAAATTGCAGGCACAGGCTGAGGCTGAAGAAAGAAGGTTACAAAGAGAGTCTGATGAGAGAAAAGCAAAAATGGAGCATGAAGAAAAACTCATAGCTTTAGAGTTAGAGAAGTTAAAGTTATTGAACGCTGGTAATGCTAATGATGCAAATAAGGTGTCAGATAAGACTAATGCTAAGGATTTCAAGCTTAATCTACCAGCATTTAATCCCTCAATCGATGATATAACATTTTATCTAGATAGATTTGAAAGTGCATGTAATGTGCATAATATAGATAAAACATTATATGTTTATCATCTGTCCAAGATACTTAGAGGTGATGCTTTGACTTTGTTGAGTATGGTAGATGTGCCTGACAAAAACAACTATGAGGTTGTCAGGGCGGCATTGTTAAAGAAGTACCAACTTAACGAGGACGGATATCGTCTTAAATTTAAAAACATGTTACCAGAAACTGGAGTTGAATTCTCTGAATTCATCTCAGGCATCCGTCTTACTTTTTTACGATGGGTTGAGTTGTCTAAGACAGAGAGTACATTTGAAGCTCTTACGGACTTACTACTTAGAGACAAGGTTATGTCTTCTGTTAATGAAGCTTTTCTTTCTTTTCTTCATGAGCGTAAGCCTAAAAACATAAAAGAAATGGAAGAATACTGTAGCCAGTATGTTACTGCGCATCCTCACATAACCATTAGCAACTCTAAGGTAAAAGAAGGTCTGCCAGTTGCTTCGGCAGCACCTTATGGCCCAAATTTTATGCGTAAATTTCAGGGTAGCCAGCAAAATTTCAATAAAAAGAGTAACCGTAATTATGCCCAGAACCATAGTCATCAATTCCAGGGTGATTCTTCTTCCCAGAACTGGAGACAACCTAATACTACACGTTATTCTACTCCGGTTAACTTTAGAAATTTTCACAAAGGTAATCGGTATAGAGGAAAATATTTTTCTGCAGAGACCTCAATACCAAGATAATAGAGGTTCTCAACAGCATAGAGATGGTAATGACAGTTATGGAAACTGGAACTCAAACCAGGATAAAAATTACAGTAGGGACTTTAATGATAATTGCAGAGGCAATAATGGTCGCGGTAGATCGCAACATAAGAGAAAAAGATATCAACAGACAAACTCTGTTCAACAAGAATCTCAGGGAGCAGATAAACAGGTTAATAATGATAAAGACCATAATGCTATCGGATGCTCATCTTTTGATTTTGGTAGGGCAAATAAATGTATCCAATGCAGTACTTTATTTGATCCGAAAACCGTTAGTACTTTAAGCTGTGGTCATCCTTTGCCCGCTCTTCCTGCTAATGTTGCTCATGATGGGAGAGGTTCTCTTATATTACATAAGGGGCTTGTAAATAGTAATCCAGTCTCAGTGTTGTTTGATTCTGGATGTACTACTGTCGGGGTTAGGCAATCTCTTGTAGATCCATCCTGTGCTACAGGAAAGGTCATCAAATGTGTCACATTTGGTGGCACGTTGGAAAAGTATCCTACTGCTATAATACACATTGCTACTCCTTTCTTCACGGGAGAGGTCCACGCGTGTCTACTTCCAAACCCTATTGCGGACCTTATTATTGGTCGTATTCACGGAGTTAGGGAATGTACCCCACAGCAGATTGCTGTTTGGGAAGAGCAAAACATTGAAGCTACCAATGCGGTGGTCACAAGAGCACATGCTCTGGATCCACCTCAAACTTCATTAACTAATAATGATGAAGTAAATGACCAAGATAGTCACTTGACTATTACACGTGACTCATTTATCAAATTGCAAGAAGAAGATCCTTCTTTACAAAAATTCTTCATTCTAGCAAAAAAAGGTGATCCTAATCAAAATACTAATAGAAAATCTTGGATTTCTATGAAGAACGGCGTACTTGTACGTATGGTACAAGACTCGACTACGTCCACTCATTCACAAATTCTTGTGCCTAAGAGCATGAGATTGCAAATATTGCAACATGCTCATGACTCGCAATGTGCTGGACATATGGGTTTTTCCCGTACAAAGTCGAGGGTTCTTGCGGCTTTCTTTTGGCCATTTGTGAGCAAGGACATACGAATGTACTGTCGCTCTTGCAAAGTATGTCAGGAGGTCAAATCTAAAGGACCACGACATGCTGCGCCTATCCAGGCTGCTGACATTCCTATTCGCCCTTTTCAAAAAATGGCAATAGATATTATCGGTCCTTTTAGAATTAAGTCGGCTAGAGGACATCAATTTATTCTTACATGTGTCGATATGTGCACACGTTGGCCAGAGGCAATACCTCTCAAGAGCATCTCAACTGCTGATATCGCAGACGCTCTTTGGCTGATATTTTCTCGCTTGGGTTTTCCCGGAGAAATATTGTCAGACCATGGCACTCAACTTATATCAGACACTATGTCACAGGTAATGTCTATGCTACACATTAAAAGGTCTCTCAGCAGTATCTATCACCCAATGTCTAATGGGTTGGTCGAACGTTTAAATAGGACTCTGAAAACTTTACTTGGTAAAATAACTGAGGATCATCCTCAGGATTGGGACAGGGTCTTACCCGCGGCTCTCTTTGCGTATAGAGAGGTCCCCAATGAACATACGGGGTTTTCCCCTTTTGAACTTGTCTTTGGCGCGCAACCGCGCGGCCCTATGTCTTTACTTCACGATCTAATCACTGCCGATAATATTAGCGATGAGACTCAATCTTCTTATGAGTACGTCATTGCTCTTAGGCAAAAGATCATCGAGGCATGCAAACTAGCAACTTCGTCTTCCGAATTTGCTAAAGAAAAGGCAAGGCAGTTTGCAAATAAGAATAGATGTCTACGACAACTTTGTCCAGGTGACAAAGCTCTCGTTCTACTTCCTTCAAGGGAGAACAGACTTCTAATTGCATGGAAAGGTCCATATGCAATAGTCTCCAAAATTTCTGATGTCGACTATGTTGTCGATATTGATGGAAAGCATAAAACTTTCCACATAAATATGCTCACGGAATTTTATGAAAGACCTGACTATTTGCAGCCTATTTTCCAGGCTACGGACAATTCTCAAGCAACTCATGGTCAGTACTCATCTCTGTCAGTTATACAGGATGAGGAAACTACTTTTTCTGATGTCAATCTTCCTCTTTCTATGGTCCCACTTTATTCTACGGAATCTTGGAAAAACGTGACCGTTTCTCCAAATCTTTCCGCTGAGGAACATCGACAAGTTTCTTCGATGTTGCAAACATTTCAGGATGTTCTTACAGACATCCCGGGACACACACATGTCATTGAACATGACATTGTGCTAACTGATCACAATCCTATCAGAGTCAGACCATATCCAATACCTATCCATTTCCAGTCTCAAGTCGAAAAAGAATTGGATGAAATGATACGTTTGGAAATCATTGAACCATCCACTTCAGCATACTCTTCGTCTATGGTTATTGTTCGAAAGAAGGATAATAACATTCGCATTTGCGTAGATTATCGCAAATTGAACCAAGTTACGAAGTTCGATGCTGAACCTATGCCTTCATTAGAAGAGCTACTCAATAAACTTTCTAATTCTAGATTCTTTACCAAACTAGATTTGTCTAAAGGTTATTGGCAAGTCCCGCTAACTGAACGTGCCAAACCTTTTACAGCTTTTTCTACACCTAGGGGTTTATTCCAATGGAATTTCATGCCTTTTGGTCTTATGAACGCCCCTGCTACATTCGTACGCATGATGCGGCGAATTCTCGCATATCGTACAGATGTCATAGCATACCTAGATGATATCTGTCTATTCAGTGATTCCTGGGAAGATCACTATTTGGGTTTATACGAATTACTGTCTACTCTTCGCGAGTATAACTTGACTGCAAAACCCTCTAAAGCCTTTATAGGATTTAGTGAGATTTCTTTCCTAGGTCATCGTGTTGGTCATGGTCTTTTAAAGACAGAGGACCACAATGTTTCAAAAATACTTAACATTTCGGTCCCTAAGACGAAGAAACAAGTAAGGAGTCTATTAGGTTTGATCCAATTCTACGGACGATTCATTCCGAATCTGTCCTCCATTATGGCACCGCTTTCTACTTTATTGAAGAAAGGGTCGCCTAATCTGATCCGCTGGTCTAAAGAATGTCAATCCTCATTGGACCAGGTTAAAGCCCTATTTTCATCTCCACCTATTCTTAGGTTACCTACTATTGAGAAGACTTTTGTTCTTCGAAGTGACGCCTCGTCAACTGGGATTGGGGCAGCACTAATGCAGGAGTATTCTGATACTCTGCATCCGGTGATGTATATCTCTAGGAAATTAAATGCTGCAGAAAAGAATTACTCGGTTTTAGACCGTGAGTTATTGGCTATGGTATGGTCTGTTCTGAAGTTACAAAGATTTCTTCTAGGCGCACATTTCATTGTGGAAACCGACCAGAAAGCGCTTACTGCTATTCAGAGCAAAAACTTGAAGAGCTCGAGGTCCACTCGTTATGCCATAGCTCTTCAACCATTTCATTTCTCGGTTCGAGCTATCCGTGGTTCGGATAATGTAATGGCAGACATTCTGTCCAGATGCCCACACGATTCCACATGATTCTTCTGTCATATATATATTTCCTGATATACAGTCCAATGTTATAATGACATGTTAGTAGATTTTTTCCTCACTTTTTTTGGGGGGAATTTATAACATTGTACCATGTAATTATCTAAGAAGGCTTAGTTAGTGATATACGGGCCAAAAGATCACTCGGCCACATTTAAATAAATTATTTTCAGGATTGTATTAAGAGATTTACCAGTTGTCTTTAAGATTTGTGTTATTGATATTTTCGCAGCACATCATTGAAGTCTGCGAGTTTATGTCCATTGTGGAACTTTGAGGATATCAAGTCCTGTCCTAGATTGGGAGCGGATGATGTCCACATCTTCTTCTATTGAATGTTTTATGTCAACGAAGATCAACACATGTATTACTTATTAATTACTGTTGCTTTATATAATGTAATAATATAGTGCGGTATATTAGTAAATTACACCGCTATTTGCAACACATTGTATGATATCATAATAATATATTTAATTTCATATATTGGTATGAGAATAATTTGATTTTCATTATGATGTTGCCATCATTGTGGCGTGTGTTGGTGGCACCTTCCTGGAATATATAAGCGTATACTTAGATAAATTTTTTCTCTAAGGATCTGAGATATGATCTCAGTGTCGCTCCATGCGTTGAGCTAATTTGTTAGGTATATATCCGCGCATCATACGTGCGTTAGGAGCCTAGATTTTTTCCGGCTCCAGGATTTAAAAAAAAAAATGTTTCATTTTTTTTTCCCGGGAGGGTGCGGTAATGTTACGCACGGATCATTATTATTTTTCGTTTGTATAAACATTTTTCGTATGTATGATCATTTTTTGACTGAAATGTGTATTATGTTTTCTATGGTCAAAGGGACATAATCCGAGTTATCGAAACTACAATTTCTAGGAGTTGCCTCCTCTTGTATAGAGACACGTTCGGTCTATAATTTCTTGAACGAAGCGTGACCACATCTCCTTATTTGGTAGTATCAGTCAACTATGGTAGATGTCTGAAACCTTTCTTAACGCTTCTTTTCATGACCATAAAAGGCGCGACTGTGTAAGACTTTTATCTCGAATGTTCTTAGAATCGTCTTATTGTGAACGGCGACTCAGAGATTGTCGTTCTGCGCATGTCTCGACTTGGTTTTCGTTTGTTGTTCCGCCCAGCTCGGGGTTTAGAAATGGTCTAAGTAGCGAGCAGACGCGACCTGCGTCTTGTGATTTTCTGAGGGAAATACATTGTCTTTGTGAGTTAGTTAGCTAACTAGACTATTTCCCAGTATTATTCAAGCCTGCCTGGAGGCATATGTTCATGGTTGATTTTCCGAAATAAGGTAATTCCTCTTGTATCGAACTTTATGCTATCATCTAGAGGTTCGTCATTTTGTCGCCTTTTTGCTCGCCTGTGTGATTCAAAATGGAGAGGTACTTTGACTAGGATTAAGTCACCGGTATCTTTATACCTGAACTAGTTATATATATATGGGTCGCTCTAGACCAACAAGACTATTGTCTGTGTTCCAGGATTCGTTATATCAGAGATCACGTCCAAGTCAGATGGTTAGACTTAGAAACATTATAAAGGTCGAGCTGACCTGTAATCCATGTATGCTATTCACGTGCAGACAGTAAACGGACTGATTGTATACATCTGATCTGCTAGCATCAGAAAGGGAATATTTATTATTGTCTATGAACAGTGATGATCTGCAGCTGACACTGTTGCAGAATTTATATATATTATTTATACAGCTTCACGAACTAGAACTCTATGATTTTGAATGCTGAACTCGTTGAACTATGTTGATGATATAAATATCCTGACTGTTTTGTGGCGTGCAATAAATGGAAAAAATTATACAACGAAGTTACCATTTCTATGACTCTACACATCATGTTGCCTGTGTTATACCCTGTGAACTGTTCTACTACCACATACACAGCAACATCCTAAAATCAGAGAAGACACCTACATCTTGCACTTTAATACCAGGTGTCGATAGGGGTGGCAAGTGGTCGTCAATCTTATACGGAGCTAACGTACCTGGCATTGTGGCGCACCATTATCATTTAGCCTAAATCCACCCTTATCACATGGCGACAGTGCAGACCAGGTCACAGAAGAAGGAGGAAGAAGGTGAACCTATAAATGCTCATCCAGAGGAGATGAGGAAGGCGCAGGCTGAGGATAGGACACTCAAGCCCTGTTTTAAAAAATTGCCCAAATGCCACACACCTCCGAGCAAGGGGGAATATTTCATGAAGAACAAACTCTTATATAGGAAGACAGGAACTAGATCCCCTGGTCACGGACAGTTAGTTCTTCCCAAGATATATAGGGCAAACTTAATAAGGAGCTTACATGTTGGAACAGATGGTGACCATGAGAAAGTCGGTACCATCTGCCAAAAGATTGCTCGAAAATACTATTGGCCCGACGTAAATGTCGATGTTGAAAACTTTGTAGAAGCATGTGGCGTATTTCATGAGGGAACACCCACAAAGGGAAAATATGTGCAGGACCTAGAAACGCCACGGGGCAACTTTAGGCCTGAAAGGAAAACTAATTATACTCGGGTAGACAAAGTGGAATGGGAGCCCCCTTTTCACACCCAGTCTTCACTTGAATGGATTAACATGGCCACTATGCGAAGAGTACAAAGAAGAAATTTTACCCAGGATAAGATGACAATCCCTCGGTCAGACTTATATAAACTGGAAGAACAGACAAGAGAGCGAAGATCTCTCATAAGCAATCTAAAGTGGGGAGACAAACCCCAGAAAAAAATTGGTAGTGGTCGATTTGTGAGTGATGATTCTAGGAAGAAAAGTCCTCATTATAGAGCTTCTAATGGACGGGACCCGATGGGTTCCATGAAAAATAAGTATGATAAATTAAAGATCCAGATGTAACTCTATTAAGGACCTGGACAGATGAGAAGGCGGAAGAGACTGTTACCTCATCGTATCAATACGTGAACGAACTGACCACTCGTTTGAAAGCTGGATGGAAACTGGCAAATGATAATTTGAAGCAAGCCAGGAAGAAACATGCAGCATATTTTAATAGGAAGGCAAAGGACAGGGAACTGGCAGTCGGAGAGAAGGTGCTGCTTCTACTACCCGGAAGCCAGAATAAATTACAAATTGGTTGGCAAGGTCCATATACGGTTCTAGAGAAGGTGTCTAGAACAAACTATAAAATTGACAAAAAGGGGAAGGAGAAAGTTTATCATGTAAACCTGTTAAAGAAGTATCTGGACAGACCACTCCAGGAAAGCACCCCCTTATTGACCTTGGCTATTGCAACCCAGATGCAAAAGGAACCACTCACCTCACATGAATACCCATTACATCCTTGTGAAACCGCAGCACAGGTAAAAGTCAGTAAGCACCTGACTAAAAACCAGAGGGAGAGAGTTCAACAGGTTCTGGAGGAACATACAGATGTATTAACAGATAAACCAGGCCATACAAATTTGCTACAGTATGACATGAAACTGGTACACTCAAACCCAATCTGTATGAGAGCCTATTCTATTCCGTTCGCGAAGGAGAAGGCATTGAAGGAAGAAATAGAGTATTTGTTGAAGGAGGGGATTATTTCGCACAGTGAATCATCTTTTAGTTCTAGTGTCGTTTTGTTGAGAAAACCGTCTGGGGAACACAGACTGTGCATAGATTACAGGAAACTGAATGCTGTCACAGAAGGACAAGTGGATCCATTACCAGACACAAAACAGTTATTTGCCAGACTGAACAAGGCAAAATACTTTTCAAAGGTGGATCTTAGTAAAGGCTATTACCAGATCCCAGTGAAGCCTGTAGTGAGACCTTATTTGGCTTTTAGCACTTCGGATGGACATTATGAATTCAATATGCTACCATTCGGACTGAAAAATGCTCCGAGTGTGTTTTCAAGGATGATGCGCAAATTGTTGGATCCCCTGAATAACCCATGTATCACGAATTTCATGGATGATATTCTCGTCGCCACAGAGACATTTGAAGAACACATTGAAGCTCTGGAGATGTTGTTTGATAGACTTCGGGAGGCGAACTTAACTGCTAGGCCAACAAAATGTTGTATTGGATGCAAAGAGTTGGAATTCTTGGGACACACTGTATATCAGGGTAATATGACCCCTGATCCTAAGAACTTGGAAAAACTGCAGAGAGCACCTAGGCCGCAAACAAAAAAGGACGTGCGATCATTTGTGTCGTTATGCGGATTTTATCAGAAATACATCAAGAATTTTAACGCTATTTGTGCTCCTCTGACTGATCTGACTCGCAAGGGACTTCCAGATAAAATTATTTGGACTGCACAATGTGAACTAGCGTTCCAAGAGTTAAAGGAAAAACTCACTAGCAAGCCTATTCTCAAACTGCCTGATTTGACACAGGACTTTGTCTTAAGAACCGATGCAAGTAATGTAGGACTAGGAGGGGCTTTGTTGCAAAGATCATCTTCACCTGATGGGGAACTGAAACCAGTCGCTTATGCAAGCCGCAAATTGAATAAGGCGGAACAAGGATACTCCACAAGCGAAAAAGAATGTTTAGCGTTAATCTGGGCAATAAAGAAGTTTCAAATCTATCTGTATGGTAGGACTTTTGTGGTGGAGACGGACCATCAGCCTCTCGTATTCTTATCTCAGGCTAAGCATGAAAACGCAAGATTGCTGAGGTGGTCTTTATTGCTTCAACCTTATCAGTTCAGTATCCAATATATCCCAGGCAAATTGAATGTCGGTGCAGATTTCCTCAGTCGGCACCCCTGTGATCAAAATTAGAGTAGTGGCAGACGTGAGGAGTAATTTTACCTATGTGTATCGCTGGTTTTGGAACTTGCCATAGGCATGTTTTCAAGTGGGGAGATGTGTAGTGAAATTGACAGAGATACAACGGTAAAATACCTCCAAAGATAACATGTAAGGATAAAAACATAATGCGTAGGCTGCTGATAGTACATGATCGCCCAGACCGCGGGTCATCACCCTCCATAAAAATTGACTTGCTAGACAGGAGGGGAACGGCGGATAAAAAGGAAAAAATATGACTGGAAAGATTGCGTGAGACTAGAAAGGCTAAGGAGACGCAATTGGGGGGGATGGAGGAAAGTAAAAATTCACGTCCCCAAATTGACACGAGGTACGGAAATGGACGCTTTTGCGATACCAAGCCCTTGATTTGAATTCAGCGGCTAAACGCAGATGTTGAAATATTACAAAATTTAAAAAGTAACTTTTTCTTAATATTAATGTTAGGAATATAAAAATTAGCTGGCCGGATGGCCCATTCTGAGCAGTGAACTAATATGTTCTTAATTTTACAGACGGATAGATAATATTGAAGATAATGACAAAAGACAGTGTTGTTCACATCAACGACAGACTGTATGGAATAAAAAGTGTCGCTATTTGCACAAAAAAACACGACCTCGAGACGCAGGTGTTCAAATCTACTTAGTAGGGAAGCGAAGGGACATTGGTGGGAGCTGTGTCTAAATATAACTTTTAACGACAAAATTTTGGAGGGGAGAGAAAGGTTGGTTCAAAAATCAAGTACATTTTGTAGAAACACAAGTAGAGACGGACAGACTAACAGATAACCATCCATACTTGACTGAAGCATGACTGAAATGACTTTAGTGTAGGAAATTTGAAATTCAAAAAAACCTAGGCAGTGATTGGCCACAGACAATCATTTTATCGGCGCTCAGACGCGCAATTGGGGCCATTCCTCAATAGTTGTTCGATGATAGACACAGTATTTTAAAGTGTGGTGATTTCCAAATGAAAGAAAGTGAAATAAGTTCAGGGACGCCATACTATAGCCAGCAGCTCAGCTGAGTTTTGCTAGCATTTCTGTGTTCTTTATTCATAATCTGGTAAGATTGAAATTATTTCTTTGTATATTTTGAATATTGTTTCATGTTCGAGTGATTTGATACTGCCATATCGAAATCTAGCCTTACAAACAAGTAGGGATTTGCTCTAGACCCCCCGCCCCAGTCAGGGTCTAGGGACCAACAATATACATAAACTCCAGCAAGGGTTAGGAAAGACAGATCAAGTGTTGAGAATAATGAAACATATTACCTATCCACTTTTAGGGAAGGAAACTAATAAATATTTTTCAGAATCTATAGTCTGGGAGGACCTATCTGATGTAAAACCACCATGGTAAATGTGCTGTTTGGTCAGAGAGATCTGACCTGTCTGTATGATGTGGTTGTTGTGTCCGTGTTGTGTCCAGACGTGGGTAGAGAATAGAATTTTGACACATAGCCAATACTTTGATTGCAGAGCTGTGAGTTTCAGTTGTCAACAAGGCGGTGTCTATTCAGTTGGTGATTTTACTCGAGTGTATCTGTGCAGTACGTTGTGACAGAGACCACTATTATTGCCCGCCAGCACGGAGAGGTGGGACCACCAGATTTCAGCACCAGAGCTACGTCTTCAAGATGAGTGAGCCTCTGGTCTGCTGGAAGTTCACCAACGCCTTTTAGTTACTAATACCCCATAAAATTCCTGCAATTTACTGGACACTGTGTAGTCAATATAGACAGGTGTGATGAGGCCACCCCAACAGCACAAGCATTAACTATCCTCCCAAGTAGATGACTACTAGAACATTTTAATAAAACTAACTAGTCTAGTACTTATATATGTACACTCTTGCATTTATTATGTAACATTCCATGCATTTTTTTCATTAATTTTAAATCCTTTTCCTAAAAAAAGTTCTGGTCAACATAAAACTTGATCCAGAACAAATAAATGTAATATAATTCTATCAAAAATTTTACACACGTGAGTTAGTTCAGTGTATTTTAACATTTGTTAATATTATTAGTCTGCTTAAATATCTGTGGGTGTATCTATAATTATCTCACCACATTACATATCATTACCCTAGACATTTTACCTAGATACATTCATTAAGAAAAAAATTAAGTGTGAGGTCGTAGTGGTAGCAAGAAAGGCCTTCTGACAATTCACAACTACATTTTATCTCAGGAGCCTTCACAGCTGGCCTCATACATTACATTTAGTAACATCACCATCATACAATACCATCAAACCCACTACACTAAGCAGAGGCATTTGCTCTTTTATTTTTCCTAAAGTTCGTGGTACGAAGCTGCAAGACTAAAGTTTATACGCCATTAGTTGTGAGTCAAGAACAGGGATTCAGAGCTAACCACCTACATTGGACGGGTTGTGTGAAGAAGTGCCCTCATTACAAAATAATTGACGACACTGCTGCTGCAGGACTCACTTAGACCAACTAAGTTTTTATTAAAGGAAACAGCAAAAGGACAATTTTTTTAAAATCCTCACCCCTGTCTCAGTGAAGACACTTTTTATATATACATCTAAAATTCACCATCATTCCATCGTTATTTTAACCTGTTAAAGACTAATTGATTATTAAATTTGTTACGTTATTTTAAAACAAAACAATCAAAGTTGATTCAGTTGTTATAAGTATGAAAGCAAACGTATGAGCAAGACTCTATATATATATATATATATATATATATATATATATATATATATATATATATATATATATATATATATATATATATATATATATATATATATATATATATATATATATATATATATATATATATATATATATATATATATATATATATATATATATATATATATATATATATATATATAGCAAATACCTGTACAAGGAATTTCGCTGGATTTACACCAGCTTGAACGGGATAAAACCATTGCTTAATTCTTCACAAAAGGCGACGGATCAGATATAAGTTAATAGTGCTGGGCCCTAAGCAGCATTGTTCTTGATTTCTGAAAATATCTTGTGAACACTACCTTGAGATAGAAGCATCATTATCCTTTTATCTACAACTCTGCCAAGAGTAATCTTGTGCGAAGGTAGACCCATATTAGATATTCTTGAGTGTTGGCCACTGGTGGACCACTACTGCAGAGCTAAGGGGAGGCAATCCGTGACAAGTATATTGCTTAATGAACATATTTAAAAAATTTAAATTACTGGATAAAAATATCATGTTTAGTCTCTGATGGGTTAAAAGTATAATATAACACGTCTACAATTCTAGGTCATATTTTCGAATTGCTGACATTATCATGCTGGCAATATGCTTGCTAATAATTTATTCCATGTTTACATTACTTAATTAACAACTCTAGCTGTAGTATGTTTTTTTAATTACCTGAAATACTCATATTAACTGTATCATTTAAAAAAACAATTAATAAACATTTGTTTCAAATTAAATGTTGAATGGATGTGTTTGGGTGTGTATGCGCGCGAGACTACGGGTAGGATATTTGAATGTCTGTTCAATATTATACTTTTAGATTAATAACTTCAGAAGATATCAGTTAGCGTTAGTTTGGCCTTATGAGATTCCGTCATACATTTATTTTGTTTCTGCTTTACCTTCAGCACGTATATATTATGTATCTCTGAAGGTAGATTTATTATTAACACCTGTTTTACAATAAAGGGAGTGTTCTACGCATGTAAATAGTATAATAGTGGAATTTAAATGTTATAAAAAAATGCTCATAATATTATCTTGAACACAAAGCACATTATAATTTTTCTTTCACAAAACATGTTTCCAGTTGAAATCTGAGCAGTTTAACTGCTTGGTATTTTTAATTCTCTGTTTAGTTTCTTCTTGTGTTATCTTATGCCAGTTTTCTGATTCTGTGATTGTTTTCTTTTTTTTCTTCTGTATGCTGATTTTGTCGTTCACTTCTTTATGTAATGTAATTTTTGACGATTTCATCCCTCCCTCCCTCTCCCCCCCCCCCCCCCCCCCCCCCCCCCCCCCCCACGTAACGTGTGCGTAACAATAACACAAAATTTCTGACCCCCCGCACCAAAGCGTAACATCTCGGCAACTCCCCCCCCCCCATCTTATATACACACACACACACACACACACACACACACACACACACACACACACACACCCTTTATCTTTTTTTCTTTGCGTTAAGTAATTTGTGAACACAGATTTTCTTGTCTTTTTTTATACGAGTTTCCTGTTTGCTTTTTATTTTTCTAATTATGATTTTTTCTTTTTTTTTTCTCTGAGCTTTTCCCCTCTGCTTTTCTTAACCTCTGATTTTATGGTCACCTTCTTTTCTTATTGTCTGATTTTTTTTTTCTCCTCTTCTTTTCTTATTCTCTGATTTTCTGTCCTTTCTTCCCCATATTCTCTGATTTTCTGTCCTTTCTTCCCCTTATTCTCTGATTTTCTGTCCTTTCTTCCCCTTATTCTCTGATTTTCTGTCCTTTCTTCCCCGTATTCTCTGATTTTCTGTCCTTTCTTCCCCATATTCTCTGATTTTCTGTCCTTTCTTCCCCTTATTCTCTGATTTTCTGTCCTTTCTTCCCCGTATTCTCTGATTTTCTGTCCTTTCTTCCCCGTATTCTCTGATTTTCCGTCCTTTCTTCCCCTTATTCTCTGATTTTCTGTCCTTTCTTCCCCTTATTCTCTGATTTTCTGTGCTTTCTTCCCCATATTCTATGATTTTCTCTCCTTTTTTCCCCGTATTCTCTGATTTTCTGTCCTTTCTTCCCCGTATTCTCTGATTTTCTGTCCTTTCTTCCCCATATTCTCTGATTTTCTGTCCTTTCTTCCCCGTATTCTCTGATTTTCTGTCCTTTCTTCCCCATATTCTATGATTTTCTCTCCTTTCTTCCCCGTATTCTCTGATTTTCTGTCCTTTCTTCCCCGTATTCTCTGATTTTCTATCCTTTCTTCCCCATATTCTCTGATTTTCTGTCCTTTCTTCCCCATATTCTCTGATTTTCTGTCCTTTCTTCACCGTATTCTCTGATTTTCTGTCCTTTCTTCCCCTTATTCTCTGATTTTCTGTCCTTTCTTCCCCGTATTCTCCGATTTTCTGTCCTTTCTTCCCCTTATTCTCTGATTTTCTGTCCTTTCTTCCCCTTATTCTCTGATTTTATGTTTTTTCTTCCCCGTATTTTCTGATTTTCTGTCCTTTCTTCCTCTTATTCTCTTATTTTCTGTCCTTTCTTCCCTATTCTCTGATTTTCTGTCCTTTCTTCCCCGTATTCTCTTATTTTCTGTCCTTTCTTCCCCTTATTCTCTGATTTTCTGTCCTTTCTTCACCGTATTCTCTTATTTTCTGTCCTTTCTTCCCCTTATTCTCTGATTTTCTGTCCTTTCTTCACCGTATTCTCTGATTTTCTGTCCTTTCTTCCCCTTATTCTCTGATTTTCTGTCCTTTCTTCCCTTTATTCTCTGATTTTCTGTCCTTTCTTCACCGTATTCTCTGATTTTCTGTCCTTTCTTCCCTACCCCATGATTTTCTGTCCTTTCTTCCCGTATTCTCTGATTTTCTGTCCTTTCTTCCCCTTATTCTCTGATTTGTTTGTCCTGTACTTCTCTTATTCTTTGTTTTTATTGTCCTCATTTGTTTTTGATTTTCTTGTCCTCTTCTTTTCTCCGATTTTCTTGTCCTTTCGTGTTTCTTATTCTCTGATTTTCCTTTCCCATCTTTCCTTATTATCTGATTTTCTTGTCCCCAATGTTTTCTATAATCTGATGTTTTCCCCAATTGTTTTCTAATTCTTTTATTTTCTAGTCCACTACTTTTCTAAACCTCTGAGTTTCGTATCCTCTGTGTGTCTTGTTATCGACTCAGGTGTGCAGCAGTAAAAGTACACACTGGTCCCTTGTATGACATTTCTATTTATAGATGTGCAAAAAAACTTTCAGAACATGAAGACCAA